>JAMBLF010000892.1:0-175361 GCA_030578115.1 Leucoptera coffeella
TGACCTGCGTGGTGGTCTCCTGTCCGTCCTCGAAGGGCGAGGGCACGGGCAGCGCGGGCGGCCGACTGGAGCCGAAGCCCCCGCCGAAGGGCCGCGGCGCGTTGAAGCCCCCGCGCGGGTACTCGTCGAAGGGGGGCGGCCGGGGGCCTCCGCCGTTGCGCCCGGGCGGACCTCCGCGAGAGCCCATACCGCCTCTACCTGGGGCTGGACCTGCAATAACAATACAAAAATTTATAGTTTATTAACTATGGAGAGGATAATAGTATAAGCCAGTACCATCATTTATGGGGTAGTTAGGTGGAGATGTGTACACAAATATGATAGCTCTTTATTTACTTAATAGTTTAATCGAATATAATTCCATGCATTGCATAGTATGCATGCAATGGTATATGCATAAGTGGTTAACGAGCATTGGTAAAAATGTGGACCCCTTCCTTACTCTGTAGGGAAACGTGCGTGATTGTGGACCATAGAGGCATTAAGGAACATGAAACGCAGACTCACCGTCCCAGTCGTTGATGGGCCCGGCGCCCATGCGCGGCATGGGTCCCCCGCGCGGCGGCCCCCCCCGGCCCCCCGCCTGCCCCATGCCGAAGCCCCCGTACTCCTCCGCGTAGTAGTCGTCGTAGTTGTGCGGGTCGTAGTTCATTATCTGACCTTTGATTGGCGTCTGAAATTATTATTTATACACATTGTGAAATTAAGATTTTTCGAGTAGTTCACGACTAAGATTTTTATGTATTAGAAAAAGTACTAAATATACAAAAACGGGCGAGAATTTAATGTATGTATAAAATGAAAATTACTTTTATGTGGCTCAGTGTTTCAATAAGTACACTGGCATAACCATTGTTATTTGTACAATATTGTATGTATAAATCTGTCCGATATAATCACAGAACATAAGTTACATTTAAGGAACACATCGTGTACACATATACCTAAGCACCATCACAGTCAACCAACTTTCGATTTCGTGCTCACAATAACTATGCGACTAGAAATCCATATCATAAAT
The DNA here is from genome assembly GCA_030578115.1 of Leucoptera coffeella. NCBI lineage: Eukaryota > Metazoa > Arthropoda > Insecta > Lepidoptera > Lyonetiidae > Leucoptera > Leucoptera coffeella. The sequence continues at coordinate 1,022 of JAMBLF010000892.1, forward strand.
TATATGTCATTCCAAGTATAGCAAAATGTCGTAGACATTCAGACACATCTAGGCAAATATATTTATTATATTTTCGATTTTTATAGATTTTACAAGTAAACGTGACTTTACGCGCAAATTTCCCACATATACATAAGTAGTTGGCCCATAGCTTAGCAAGTACAATGAGGCAGTGGTGGGTGTTACCTCCTTGACGAGCTCGAGCACCTCCTGGATGGCGGCGGCCACGGTGTCCTCCTTGCCCAGGAACTGCACCACGCGCTCCGTGCTCTGCGGCGCCGCGCTCGAGAAGATCTTCAGCCGCGCGCCCGTCTTCTGCAACCACGCACACGCACCACGTCAAATACTTACTCACACTATACGTCGCTGCTTTAAAACTAAGCTGAAGAAACTCAATAAACACTATTTTGCAAAAAACGTTGTTTTATAATATAGTTGATATATTTTTGACATTAAATTGCATATAATTTAAAAAAATGATTAAATATAATTACATGTTTTATCTTTTTATTAACTTCAATATGTTTTATGTACTTATTATTTAATCTTTTTGAGATAAAATGTTTTTCGAGTTTCTTCAGTTTAGTTTTAAAGCAGCGACGTGTATTCAATTCAATGTGAATAATGTATAAGGGAAATCTTGATCGGCTTTCTGTACTCTATACTTTTGGGGACTATTGAGGACCAGAGAATTACTACTTCCGCGATTGCGGAGATGGACATTTGAACATTTGATTTGCCACAAGTGTTAATGGCCGGGAAAGTGTTTGTGTGTTTTGATTCGGGACTAGTGACCAGTTTCCTATCTGGCGTGGCTTACAGGATTGGGAGGATTTCTAGGTTTGTGCGATGATATGGTGTAAAACCAACTTTCTTCGATTTGATAACAAATCGTTAAAAAACAATAATTCAACATAACGTAATAACAAAGAACTGATCAACATTAAATATGTCCCTTACAAACTTAATGAGACGAATGATTCCCTTTTGTGAGTTTATGAAATATGAGTTGTTATTTATATAAATACAGAACCACACCTTTCATCATTTCTAGCGAGAACAGTCAATCACTTTCGAGTTCTACATAATCTTCAATACATATCTCCTAGCATTATTAGCAATTTACAATTATATTACCATGAACCATCAGACACAAGTTTCAAACCCATTCCATGTACCCTGTCTATGGGAGCATAGCATCTCTCTGTGGGATGCTCTGAAGTCATCGTGCTACATAGCAGTCAGCTGAGTGGCGCGGGGGAGCGCAGGCGCGCCGCCATCGACCGCCGCCACGTGATCGCGCTTACTCATCTGCCTTACTACCGCTCACTGACTCGCCACAGCCATGCACATTCGATTTAGGCAACCCGCACGGGGATAAGTAAGCTTCGTCTAGGTAATTCTTTTTATAGCTTACATTATTCAAAAAACTATTGGGGTCCTCACTTATCTCTCAATATATTAATTACATTTAACCTTAGTCGTTTAGTAGCCTCCAGTGAAAAAGGGCAATAATTAATATTGTTACCATTCTATTCAATTCCCAGTCAACCTAGGCCAATATGAACATTGATTCTGATAACAGTTATTTGTTGATTGACAGATAAATATACTTAAAGCGTATCAAGCTCGATTATGCTAAATGCCTGTAAAAGGTGAAGTTACAAAGTGCTGGCAACTACGAGTATATTGGCAGAAAATATAACTACGAAGGTGGTATTAGGAATTCCCGCTTTGTCGCGTTTGTAAGGTAATTGCAGGCTGGTTACCCCGCGGGGGATGTCAGTCTGGTGGCGAGAAGCCCCGCATGGCGGTTGCGGTCAGGGGCAATCCCGCTCAGGAAGCGGAAGTGGGTCGCGTGCACCGATCGCTGTCACCCCTCGCCGCCAATCAGGCGAAATGATATTCCCTAGCATATGGCCACTGTGCGACACTGTAATTACAGCGACATGCAGTGCAATAGTAGTCGTAACGACCTCAATTGTAAAGAACTTATGAAAAAGTTAAAACATTCACCAGTCTAATTTAGCTAGATTTCTTTTATTAGAACTTAAATATAAATGGAATCTATCTATTGAGCGATGGGTAAAAAAATCTGAGCGCAACATTTCATAGTAATTCTTTCACAACCTTTCCGTTCTTATGCTAGAACAGTAAACCATCATCAATAAACCATGTTATGCCTATTCACGTTACTGTCATAGCTAAGTTAAAAGAGATCGATGCCATTTTATGACCTCTGAGGTTCTGTGTACTTCGATAAAGACGGACTGAAGTTAATCTATGTAATGGGGCCTCGTAAACGCGTTATTTCACTTATATCCCTTGCAAGTAAGCCAAGCCCCAATAGCTTAGTGAGTTTTTTGTGGAGCAGGATGCTTGGGCCCACGTGCGCACTCGGATCTCGTTACTCCTCGCTTCCTCCGCGCTGTATCCGGCAGCACGGAGCCACTACCCTATCGGTGTTAACTAACTTAGGCATCGGGAACAGGGAGGTGAGAAGCAGTGATCACTTAGAATGTGACTTAGGTCCTGTTATTTCTTTTCAACAAAACGGATTTGTATTAGGAGCATTGCAAGGAAATATCAATGAAACCTATCTCAATATGAAAAGACATATCTACAGAACTGAACTAATAACTATGCTTATCAGAATTATACGTGGCGTATTCGTTGAATCTTACAATTCCTAAGATTATAAAAAAGTCCTTAACGTCCTTGGGTTATGGACACATACTTTCGAGTACGTAAATTAATTACACGTTTGGTAAGATAAGGTAAGTAGGTAAGTAAAAATTATCTCGGTGATGTATTGAATATCCTCTGCATACCAGTGTTACCCAAGCCATCTCTAAGGGTATTTCGGGGAGTGGTAGTCAGGGGGAGGTGGGGGGCATGTGTGAGGCGTCTACCTGGGCCGCATATGTCGTTGCGCAAGTGCCAGGTGGCTGGGCATCCGGCGGCTGCGCCAGCACCTGCCTCCCGCCGACAGATGCCCGCCGCACGCGACTCACGCAGCCCTCACCTTTGGCAAGCACAAAAGCTTTCTTACCTTGCTTCTACCTACGTATACCTACTAAGACCTTTTATACCCTTAGTTCAGAACATGTACTCGGTTCCTTGTAGTGTATTATCAGGGTTGTGATGGTCCTGATATGAAATATTGGACGGGAAGGAGCAGATAATTAATCTATTTATGTCCTACATTGCAAGAGGTAAGCTTCTTTCTACTAGTGATGGTAACGCCAGAGCATATCGAACTGATTTAGAAACTATCAACCATCAGTAACAGAATCAGTTAGTCCTAATAAAATACCTAACCAGATGGTTCTTTTATTATGATTCTTTTATATTTGTTCTCTATTAGGCAACTCTTACGTAGTTAGCACTTTACAACTGACCTATCTATAAGCAATAACACATCCGCGATGTTCCCGTCAGTCATTCCAAAATCACGGACGTACATTTATTTATTCGGCCCAGTTAGTAACATAATACAGAGGTATGCCTCGAAGCAACCAGGCCCCGCCATTGAATGCGGCTGGAGCGCTGCAAAATTCAGAAGGGTAGGCCCAATAAAAAGCAGCCATTGTGGTCGGCACAAAGGGCGCCAGGTATGTTCCGCAATCGCAGCGCCAACAAGCGCCTTTGCCAAATCCCTGTTTGCGGCCCTTCATTACGCTTATGTTCTGATTTTAATAACGCCAATACGTATACAAATACCTGGATTTCCTCGTCTGGGACGCAAAGAGAATGAATGCTAAATTACAGCCTTATTTCTGGCATTTCGTAAGAGTCTAAATGACCAGGACCAATAGGATCTATGTGCTGAGAGCCTAGTAATATGCGACCAATCAATTCGATTACAACCACAATAATTATGTTAAAAGGGACAGAATAAACGAGTCTCTAAAGTTCTGTTTAACCCGAAAGGGGCGGAAGGACGTGAGTAGATTATCTAGATATATAGTTTTGGCAAATAGCGGTAACATTTCAGGGATGTTGCATGGCATAAGTAACTTCTTTACGACTTGACCTAAGATACATGTACTAAGTAATTTCGTCACTGCTTAGGGGTGTAATGTCTTAAATATTACACCGTAATGATAATAATATTTTTTTTAAGTAAATATTATTTAATCTGCGACGATTATGAATTTATTAACAATATTGATCGTATAGGTTTACACTATAAGCAATCGCAATTGAGTATGTTACACAAGTTGACTTGATAATGGGAAGTACCCACGGTTTCTATTCTACAACTTATGAGCGACGTAACGCTTAGGGTATTTTACGTACGTAGTAAGTTTTTCAAACAGTGTATATGATGAGCAGGAATTGTAAGCAGAGCCGCGATGTAAGTGGCTGCCGCAGTTGGGAACAATGTTAGCTTTGTAGCGGGCAGCGGAGTGGCGCACTCTAACTTTTACAACGTGGCCCTTTCAAGGGATGGGGGCTAATAATTATTATACGGGTTATCCCATATTTAAGTATTCTACGCGAATATTTAAAAAGCTGTATTAGGTTTAATATATAAATATTTGCAGATACTTATTACTTATTATATAAAATCCCTTGTCAATCTGTTACATTAATATTAGCAGGATACAATGAGCACTTTCCTACTGAGTTACTCATCATGATTATTTTGGTATCAATTGCCAATCAATCATGCCATCATTATTAGTAAATCATGCCAAACAGTAGTTATTAATCATGAGTAGTTTAATATCTATTTTGGCACTCGACAGCTTTGTAGGATACTATGTGGGTATGAAAGGCGGTATTAGCATTCCGTGCAGCCCATCCCTGTCGTTGTAACTAAGCAATCTGTCTGTTAGGCAAGTGGCCTCTCGCATCGGCCTCCCCGTGGCTGAAACGACGATCCGCTTGCCTTCATTCCATTAACGACTCTCGCAGTTCAACTTTGTGGAGTGCCAAATATACTAACATATTTTGCAATGAATGCTACGTACTTCAATTTTCATTATGAACGAAATCAGTCTATGCTTTATAACATTTACACATAGGGCGAAGAGACGAATCACAAGAAAAACGACACTTAACTATCCAAAAATGTACCCTATCTATACATGTGGATTGCTATAAGTGTATTTTTTGTATATAACTACACAAAAACTTCTAAAACCTGTCTACCCATATGGTTTTTAGTAAATTTAATATTGAATATATAATTATCCATTTATGTATTTATAGTGAAACTGCGCGGTTACGGTGATATTACAATACCTAAATTCTGCCAAGGGATTTTAGCAAGAAACCGTACAATGCTAGCTGCCAATGCACAAAACATATCCTTCCATAACACGACATCATATCAGCTGCCGTCACATAATAGAATCACATATACCCTTCGCATTGTAACAATGTTGGAATGTAAGAAAAGCGACCCGGCCTGTATGGAAAGACGCCTGGGCTGAATCATCTGCGTCGAGAGGCAATTGAGAAATAACAGGACGCAGGTAAAAGGCGATAGTGGGGAGATAATGCACTCGGAGGAAGCAGCTGCCGCCGCATCTGCCGCCGGAGCACGTGGCGGGACACGCCCCCTGCCCAAGGCACCACTAGTGTGCACAGAGATTTACGTGGTTCCATTCTCATGCCTCAACAAATGGATAAGTTCAAGAATGTCATGTATTGAACCGTGTCGCAAACTAAGATCTTAGATATCACTGCTAATTGGTGCCTTATCCCTCAAACATGCCTACGAAAAGTCCTCGAGTTGGTCGTACCGAAAAGCAGCTGGTAACATTATATTTAAGTGTAACAAAGCACGAGACAATCGAAGCAAGCAATATCAAGAGCTCAATCAAATTGTTAAATGGGGTGTGATAAGTATGGAGCCGCTCCGCACTTCCTCTAAAATATTCCATTTTAATGGCACACGTGCTTCGCGTCCTTTATTAGGGACGGGCTTAAGTTAAACATACTGGAAGGATAGGATATGTAGTGGTGTTTATGCAGTGTGTGAATGACATGTGCCACATGAAAGTTTCATGTTATAGTTAAAGTCAAAAAGTGGTTAAATGTAATGATTCAAATTCAGTCAGCGCATGTTGCATTGCATGTTACGAGAAAGCTTGTTTCTTCTAAATTAAATTCGCTCAGCAGCTCGACTAAATTAAAAGGAAAAAGGTCAGGAACCGCACTCACGTCGTTACTTTATTTAAAACGCCTTGATGCATTTCAGTTAGACGTCAAACAGCGTGTTCCATCTCAATATTTAAGCTGTACCGGTACATTATGTTTAAAGCACTGCTGAGCCCAAATCTGTGACTTTCCAACCAGCCCTAAAACACACACATACATATATACACCTCTACGTCCCCAACAGGATAGGCAGAGACTATCGCTCGCCACCTGGAACGACCCTGTCAAATCTCTCTGGCTCACACACACACCCATTAACCTTCCCATACTTGCTCTTCTGTTCTTCACATTACGCACACTTTAAATTACAGCTAGTTCTAATATACATCATGATTAATAATTAACGGGACTTATCGCGTAAGTTTATATATAATAAAATTACCTTTTATTAACCCGACGTTTCGGCTACGTTGCAGTAGCCATGGTCACGGGCAGACTGACGATTCAATTTGTAATATATAAAGTGGGTGGTGACCAACCTCTCGGAGCTCCTTGATCTTGGTGCCGCCCTTGCCGATGACGCAGCCGGCGCGGCTCTGGTGGATGAGCATGCGCACGTCCAGCTCATCCTCCTCGCGGTTGCCGCGGCTGCCGGGGTGCTGCACAGACAATCATCAGAACTCAACTAACACGATATGGGTAAGAAACTGACTTAATACGCATAGAACAGCGTAATGAGTATTTTAAAAAAGAATATTTAATTATATTGGCTTCCGATGGCATTAGCAATTGCATTTCGCTTTGATTTGGCTTTGGTTTAAAGAAGTGAATATTTTATTTACGTGTAGTTATACTCATTTTATTTCGAAATTGTGATCATACAATTAGCAATTCCGAGAAATTTACTCGTTAACATTTGTACACACCCAAACTTATTTACTAAAATATAGCTGACATTGTAGTTTAAGATCTGTGCAATTTTGTTGCATATGCAATGTTGGTTTTACTAGCAGATTGGTTTATATACATAATAACTAACCAATATACGATTAAATAAAGATTTGATGAAATTACATGACATATATATGGAGAAAATGTAAGTACTTACATCCGATAGTTTGGTGAGCAGCTCCTTGGCCACTTTGACGATGGTATCCAAGTCACTGGCCGACACCGTCACCACGCTACAACACAAACGAACCATCAGCACAGGGCTCGGCGGCGGCGGCTACCAACTATCTGCATCGAGCCTCTTCAATAGCAGAGGGAACCAATAGTCCCGATCAACACTCCCGGGTGATAGAAAACTGAACATTCAGAGCACTATTGTGGTAGCAATGCAGATAGTTGTCAGCGCTGACGTGTGAGCGGAGAAGAAAGGTGACCTGTGAACGTATCAACTGTCAGGGATGGCGTCGGAGATTCATCTGTTAGGAAGGAGCTCTTAGCGCAGAGTGATATCTCAATACGAGTGCCGTGCAAATGAGAGGTGCTCAGGGGCGCATCAGAAACCGAGGACACGGCTCTCTCGACACGGAACCGCTCTCGCGAGGGGCTCGTGTGACGCTGTGGGGTTCCATGTCGAGAGAGGGCATCTCCTGACCGTTGACGCGCGGGACTAGCGCTCGTAACCTGTAGAGAGTACTAGATGCGATGATTACCGTTCGGGGCCGGGGCAATCTGGGACTGATATAGAGGCTTTGTACTGCAGGTGGCGGGGCGGCGGCGACGGCGGGACCGATAATCAGAGCACATTGTAGCGGCCGAACGCAGCGACGACGCGCGCACGCCACCCTCGCGCCCCCAGCGGCCTTGGCGGCCAGAGGGACTGACGGTGGGGCACAAGGGGCCAAGGCAGCTGGAGGCGGTGCGTGGGGCCGCGGGGTGGGGGGCGAGGCGTGGCGTGCGCGCGTGCGCCGGCGCTTGGGCCGGGGGCGCTGGGGGACCTGGAATGACTTCGGGCGGACATTAATGTTGGGCTATGGCGGGGGCAGGCCCGTGGTGCTAGGATGGCGCGGACGCACACCACTCGGGGCCTGCGGAGCCACCGAGATATGAGAGACAGACGTGGTCGGTTCAATGGGCGGGCGTACCTGTAGTGAGAAATTGTTAGTCAAGATAAATTACACATCATATTATGGCATGTTTGGCGGGTGCTGGCACCAGGCGCGTTATTGCCGCGTGTGCGGCGTGTGAGTCGTTGGTGGTGGATGGGCGTGCGTGTGGCGTGTCGTGTGATCGTGCTTATGCTATGCTGACCTCGTTCCTCAGCCGGGAGATGTTCTGGCCGCCCTTGCCTATGATGGATCCCGCCACCTGCAGACAAATGGACATATTAGCTGGATACACAAATGACAGATCATCTTACATACAACTCACAACAGTTTACTCTTGAAATATTGAAAGGCCTTAGTAAACAATATTAATATAGTCACTCGGTGCGGGCGCGTACCTTGCTGGGGATGAGGAAGCAGACCTCGTCGTCGTCGTTGTACCGCTGCCTCTTGGAGCGAGGGCCCTCCTCGTCGTAGCCGTCGCGCTTCATGCTGCCCGCTGCAACAAACGCACCACTTTACTACATATTCTACCTATTTGACATAGCATAGCTGCCCAGCTTAGAATATATTGTAAATACCTGTGCTACACAATAATAGTCTTTTTCATATATTCAGCGAAAGCAAGTAAGTTATTATATTGACGAGAGTAAAAATATTAAAACGTTTTACTTATTAAATACACATTTAGCATATTAAAATAAATGTAGTAAGCACTTAACAGACACTGGTTGTCACTTAAAGCTGCTCGACTCAAAATTTATATTAAAACTTTGTTCGAGGAGCAGCTTTAAAACCCTTCGATTAAAGTCTTTGTTTGTCTAAGTTTTTCGGTACACAGCCTTCCGTGGAACGGTGCCCAACTTCTAGATTACTTAATTAACTCGCTTTAATTTCGTGCTAAGATTTGTTACCCACTTTGTTACAAATCACTTCAAATCCTGCGAGGAACGCTTGTGATTGCCGATTTGCCAGCTCAACTATTGGCATACTGTGCGTAAGCAAGTTTGATATAAGTACTCGCAGATACAAATAAACTGAATTAAAAATGTACGTATGCACCTACAGTGGATGTTTCCACGTGTCGCTCCGCAAAAAGCCTATTAATTGGCGGGGACACCTGCGCCAGTTGGCCGCGCTCATCAGCTGATCCCTAATCTGGTTACCCAGCTGCACATCCACCGTATTGGATTCAAGGAAAACATCGCACTTAATCCTCACTGTTAACTCAATTGTGAGCCTTAATGTCGGCTTTGCCGTGCAAAAAGAGGTTGAAATGGAATTTGTTTACCCATTATTTCATAGCAAAATTTAAAACTACTAGTACAAATCGATTTAGCTCTTCAATTTATAGAACAAGAGCACTATACTACCGTGTAGCACATAGTGGAGTGCCAAAAGTGTCAAATTACAGCCACTGAAGTAATTCTGTATCGATACTGAAGTAATATTGTGCCTACAATGGATTAGTGGAGTAAGGCCCCATGTTATGCGACATAAAACTTGTTAAAACTCGTGTTAATCCGTTAGAATCGAATAAAACGTAACTAAAATAATATTTATTAGGTTAGAACAACCGAGTAAAACCTTAAGAAAAAGGGCCAAATCTTACTCTGGCCAGATCGCATTATAGCAAGGGCTTGAACAATAAGGGCCGGAGTGGGGCAAATTCAGTCGCCTATTTATTACCTTAATTGGGCCCATTCGGAGGCAGCCGCACGGGAGAGCTGCCTGCCGAAGCTAACTGGGCCGTAATGAGCCATCGACAACAACAGCTGCTTTTATTTAAGGACCTCAACAGGTACATTCGCTTCTTTGTTGGTTAGGACATTACATACCCTTATAATATAACTCAATCCAAGCACCTCGCCTACAATAACATTTTTACAATGACTAGGATATAGAGATTTAGATTCGCTGGGTCTCTAGATACCTTTTATCCATCTATTCTCGTATACATCTAAACTTAATACATTGCATCAACTTAGAAATAATTAGATAGACTAAACGCAAAATAAAACATGAATAAATACAACAAATATCTAACGACTACTGTAATCTCTTTTAGCAGACTGTTCAAAACAATGTATCTATGTATATACGTAATTTACGACTTGTAAGCATAGCTTTTTCCTGAAGTATCGCTTCGGGAACCTACCTAGGTGATCATAGTGGCCAACTCTACGTATCTAATACTAGGTATGTCCTATCCGTAGTAGTAGCTGCGAGTGGTATCCCGTGCCAAGGCAGTGGACCACGGCGGTCGCCCATAGCGTAATGCCCACCCCCGCCGCGATAACGGCTGTGAGCTTTCTTAGCGGATTGCCATTTATCTTCTGGCTACTTGCTCCTTCGTGTATACGTTGCTTTATTTATTAGTAAGTACTGGTTTGCTAATACGAACAATAGAAAATAAATGCGCTTTCTTTTGTTTTCTTTCGTGCCATATCGTCATGAAATTAGGTTGCAAATTGTAACGTTGGTTGGTAGAAACTAGTTTTGTTATTAATTTGTGAATGTACATATGTGTATTACTTTTTATACGTAATATGTATGTTCAACGCATGGTAAACCTAAAGGGATTTAGTCATTTTATATAAACATATATCCTTATGCACAAATGCTGAATCAATTTATAGACATGTGCATCGAGGGAACTTATTTTACTACTTAGATTTACGAACTATGTTGTTAACTAAAGGTTAAGATAAATATTGCTTTCATTCACTTTTTAGTCACTTATATAATATGTTGTAGTGTTATCTCAAAAACATACCTAGTCATAAATAACTGCGTATTAAAAGGCAATTAGTGATTAGTGCTAATATCGTGCCTCTGCTTAGACATGGCTACCCTGTCCCAATGGGGTGGTGGTGCATGGGAGCTGGGCAACCTGCTTCATGGTAATGAGGCGGCAGGTGGGAGGGTCGATGACTCGGCAGGTGCGCCGGAAGGGCTCTCGCACAATGCCATCGCGAAGCCCACTGCCCGCCAAGGGGTGCCTGCGACGTGGGAATCAGCGCTACGGCCACTGGGATTGATACTCGACAATGTGTGTCAAACTCATGAGGTTATTAGATTTTACCTAGTTGAATAGGAGAAATACTTAAGACTCATAAACCCATTGGTTACTTTAACAAATGACGCATTCAAGAGCATTATGCTTCCCGATATATTCTTATTATGTATTATCATTTCCAGAGGTTAGCGTTATTTGGAATATAATCGAGTTAAATATAAATCTGTATCTGAAGGTGGGCTGGCATCAAACCCACGCATCACCAACAAGGGCTCAAAATTATCCCCAAATAACTTAGTGACCTTTTGCAATACAAAGTTATAATTTGACTCAATCTTGCATTGCCAATTCCCAGAAAATTATAATATCTATTAGCAATTCTTTTAGCCGAAATAACGATACGTTTTACCATATCGTATCGTACTGTAAAGTATCTTTTTAATTATACCTTATTAAATCCCTAACTTTGACTTTACCTATAATGCCAATGGTTTATTGTTACTTCAATCCATCCATTCGGGAATAACTACATTAATGGATCCTGTACATAATCCAAATACCCCATGTAGTGTAGTGTAGCACATGGAGTGGCTGAGGGAGCGGCCGCCTCCAAGGAGGTTAAGGCCGGAGCAGGTGCTCGCGGCGGAGCCTCGCAAAAAACAACACAAAAACATCCCGACAAGGACGCGGCAGCTGCTCCCCACGCACACTCGCTCAACGACCCAGCTATAGCTCTCGCCGAACTAAGGGCCCAATACTCAATACCGCTAGTCACAAAACTTATTGGCATATAGGAAAACGCGACAGATTATAATATACGTCATTAAGAATAATCATATCTATCAAACGATTAATTAATCAGATTCTAAACGATAATCTTGTGTTATAATCTGTCTCAATCAAACTGATAATAATGGTTATAAAAATAAATTTACGTTGCAGAATAGACCGTGGCAAAATTCAGACGCAAATATATTACAATCAGAACCGTTCTTTCGACATGTCCTAGGAAGCCAGGCTCTCTTTGTTGGACTACCTTTCGATCAACATTCCTCCATTCCTTACTCCCTCAACTTAACTTACTACTACTACTTAACCAGACTAGACACTGTTTGTACCCTTTGTTCTCTCCTACCTTGAAGGTTACGAAAATTGAAACGAATTGGTATATCTCAAATTGCCCTCTGAATAAGTAACGTGGCGTACCAAAGTGGGCCACCTGAGGGAGTGCCTCACGGGGCCTGGTCACGACCTTTGCTTCCACGAAACCGAGCTGCAGTGCTTCTACTACGTCGCACGTATTGTTCTAGGCATATCCCTGGAAATACCCCTCACGTCTACGATCCAAGGGGTGGAGAGCCTCGGGACAAAACTGTTAGTCACGTGTGACTTTAAGGGTTAACAACGGTTAGATTTTAATTTAATTAATCCTCCTAGGGTTAAAGTACATATTGTTACTGGAATAGCTCCAATTGATTCTTAAAAACAGGTAAGAGTAAAAATTATAGAATTTAAGTGAAGAAACTCACCTTGTTCTTCCTTCTAAGAACACCAAATAAGTGATTACGGGGGTCGATACCTGGAACAAGACATTTTTATTAACTAAATTGCTCAATCCATTATGTTAAGATGCAGACTACAAGTAACAAATATAAAAGAACATTAGCTGGTTAAAACGAATTATACTGATTTGTACGATAAAGTAAGTAAACAAACCATTAATTAAAAAATAAGTGGATGTATTTAAAAAAAAATCCAATCAATGTCAAAGGTTTCTAGATTAGTCTCACAAATAAGGTAATATGAGTTTATATTAAATTTCGCTGCTATGAACAAATAATTTTACTCCATGTACGCTATAAAACTCTAAGCATCTGTCTACATTGTTATCAGTTTCTTGACGTAGTACTTAGTTTTTCTAAAAATACGTTTTAAAAAAAGGAATATAGGAAAAGGAAGCATAATATACCAATAGGTCAACCTATGAAAGGTATATTCAATTAATTCAACTTTATATTTAAAATCATTATTAAATAAAAATTATCTTTATATTCATTGAAAAGAATGCAACACTATATAGAAATATGGAAACTGCATTAGAGTAATAGAAATAAGTTATCTCTATATAATTAAATTTAGGAAGCCAAATATAACAGTAGACTTTCAACCGAATTAAATGAGAACGAGATGTACATATTTATTAGGTTAATGTTTCAATAATTATGTATTCATATTATTATTTTAATCTCTTCTTTAATAGAAACAAAAGTTTTCACTGCTATATACTATAAATATTAAAAGACCTGAACAATAAAACGGTGTACACTGCACAATTTAAAACATTAATAGCCACGATAAAAAATAACTAAAACATCTACAAACCGAACACAAAAAGAGACATCATATTGAGAGCAACTTGCTGGTAAGATAGTCGTATTTATTGTGGTAATTAAAAATATATGATGAGGAACGTACATGGTGAGAGGTTGGTGGTGTTCGCGACTCCGGGGGTTAGAAAGGCGCGTGTGCCTTCGAGGGCGCGCGGAGCCCGACTGAGTGCGGTGCCGCGCCTGGGGTTAGACTCCGGGGCGCCGGGGAGGGGCGCAGGCGCGAGCCACCCGCCGTCGATACGGAGGCTCTCACGCGGCCCGGAAGCCCCGACACATGCCGACACTCATGTCGCTGTACACGGCAGCGCCCTCTTACACACAAACCTAACATCCTAAACCTCGCTCTACGATCAGCATATTGAGAACTCAGATTAAACAACATTGACACGCAAAGAGACAGCTAGCTGCGTTGTATTCACTCAATTTAAATTTAAATGGACTAGCCTATTAGGTCATAAACATATAAACATACGCTTCACGACTTGTATAAACACACTCCGTTTTTTATTATGGCGGGGTAGTCAGGGGCTTGAATGCCAATAGGTCAGTGTCTATAAAATAATATTCATATGTTCTGAACAGGAATTAAAAAAGCCCATCAATTTTGAATATGATACCCCCACCTGGAGGGGAACTTGGGTATTCCATGATTCGTCGTGAAACGTCGGTGTGCGGGGCCTATTAATTTGGGCGGATGGACAGAGTCAGAGGAAAGGTTGCGCTGGCCATGCGAGGCGCTCGTTAGGGCTAATAGCCGCTTCAGCCGATGAATTGATCGATCAGCCGCGCCTTAAGTCACCACTTAGCCAAGTTCTATTGAATTTCAATATTTACACCGGGGCCACGAAGGAAAAAAATAAGTTTCTGACCTCAGAACGGAGCCATAAACTTTGAAGAGTTTCAGAGTCTCTTGAATTATTCAACCAGTAGTATAATGTTTTGTTTGTCTTTGTATAACCCATAATTCAATATACATAAATATATGTATTTATGTATGTTCCGGGACGTAAGAATTCTAATTAACTGCCGTTTTTTCCAGCTTGTCGTAAGATCCGACTAAAGGACTATGAGTATATGGAATCTATGGGCAACCTGTCACCAATATTCTATATATATGACATCACATCCCATACATGCTAATAAGTGACCAAGAAGATGTTTTCATGTCTGCGAGGTTCTGTCCACCCTGAGAGACATTGAAGAACGCGAATGAATATGGATTCAATAACAACCAAAATAAACTAGCACATATTACAAAGAAAAACACAATTATGTATACTCGTAAATTATATATATTATTAATATTTCCAAATTATAAGAAATTAAAAACTAATATCATTATCCTATGTTGGGTTTAAATTGTGAACTTCATCGAGAATCGCCACATTACATGAGTGGGATATCTGAGCCACAAAGTGGGTTTCACTTGAGCAGATCAATAATTGAATGCCACGACGATGACACCCATCCTTAGGATGAGAATATGTTAAACATCAGCTATACTAGTAAATAAAAGAAGTTCATTACACCCGATACAAGATAGAAGGGTTGGCTTTAAACCTACATTACTGTCCTAGAACTTTGTTTCTAAACTCACAATCCATCATTCTCACCTACATATGTAAATATGCCCATCATAAATCAGAGAGGCACATTTTGTAAAAAGCATCGCACGAAACACAATGAAAGGCGGGTCATATCCTACCGCCATTCAATTGGCAGATAGCCTTCACGATGGGAAATTACAGGCCCCGCTAGATAATCATGTCGATATTATTTGAAAGGCATTTGGTCTAATAGTGGAGTCACACCGTCGCCCTGGCAACCGAGTGACAACATACACACTCGAAGCTCTGTGACGATTTTATTCTGGCCCCATACGGAATAGGACTCAATATGGCGGCCTATACTTATGCGCTACATACTATGTCTGTCCTATAGGCAATAATTACGGAATGTTTTAATCAATCGACATAGTTTACATACAGAATAATGACGGTATAAGTACCTATAACCGCTAAGTATGAATGGATGGATATCATATTTGCAGTATAGCACCGAAATAATAATATAACCTTTTAGAAAGATCCTTTACAACAAACACCATTAATTTTTAAAATCCTAAACACGTTACATAATAATTTTCAAGAGCATTGCTTCCGTCAACAAGTCTACAAATAACATTCTACTCTTTGATTTTCTCAGATTCATTTTTATTCATACAATCTACTTCTTGATTCGATGAAAAGCAAGCGCACAAGTGGAGCGGCGAGGACTGCCTTTCTTGGGGACAGGGCGCATTAAATATTAGCGAGTTGCCTGCTTGTGCTATAACGAGCAAATTGCCATAATCGGCCAAACTATTTGCTGGGCCCCTAGAAGCGATAATTCACCTTCTTTGCCGAGCCATGGTATTTTTAAATTGACTCAATATCTATGTGTCAATAGCACAGTTGAATTCGCACCGTTGTTTCTGCTATTAGGTACGGGTCGCTAACTCATTATCTGATAATAACTAGCAATAAACCTGCATGACACGAAAGTAAACGATATTCAATTCCTTGATAACTGTAATTAATATTAACTTAACAGTCATTAGCATTTTTAGAAGCGAAAACCTTCTTTGCCGAGCCGAAATTTATCTTCGAATTCGCACCGTTGTTTCTGCTTGCTTGTAGCAATAAACCTTATAAGAACAGACATGACTACTTCGATACTTGCTACAGTACGTTTACGTTTACAAAAAAACTTTCCTTCATTAAATGGAAAAGTACGAGATCACCTTAAGTAGCTCTTAGTCTGT
The DNA here is from genome assembly GCA_030578115.1 of Leucoptera coffeella. Taxonomy (NCBI): domain Eukaryota; kingdom Metazoa; phylum Arthropoda; class Insecta; order Lepidoptera; family Lyonetiidae; genus Leucoptera; species Leucoptera coffeella. Next base: position 17,402 of record JAMBLF010000892.1, read on the forward strand.
TTACATGGGCCACGTCTACCTAAGCGAGTTGCTCCTAAGTGAATGTATAGAGCCTAAAAGCGTTAAGGGGACCCGTAGTACGGTCTCTCATGCACCGGGGCCTCTCGTTTAGTCCGTGCAGGAGCAACGACCCGCATCTCAATTTGTCACTCGTAGCTGCTACGAACGCGCTGATCTCCGTCCACAAACATAGCAACTACGACGGGTGGGGGTATATGCTTATTTAGGCCACTCATGTTTGTGACCTAAATACAACAAACAACACATGACGCATTGACTAATCTTTCACAGGACAGTCCAAATGGTAGCGTGTCCATTTTAGGAATTAGTGTACGGTCATATCTCACCCATTTTTCATGAGATACGTTTCCAGCAACAAACGTTCGCGTAACTCACCGTACAGCGTGTACAGACACTTTTGCCTATCTGAAGAGGTAAATTTTGATTATATATTGCTTTATTCGATTAATATTATTAAACATCCCAATCTCTATCGATAGCTTGAAATATACGTAACTAGCCTAAGACGAAACCGAAAGCGACGTTCATTATCTTACGGGGTATACTGATGATCGCGAATACATGTCAACAATCGCAAGCACGAACTATTAACAAATTAGTATCACCGTTGCCATAATGACAATTTATTTCATAAACAGTATAATAACAATAAAAGACATTCAGTAAAACAATCACCTTTCGCAGCCCCTCCACTTTATAATCTCACTATAGTCTCCACCTCATTGAATGCATATCTCCTGCAGTTACGTTGCACACAGGTTATCCCCGAAACAATAAAGAGCCACTCACGAGGCAGCCAAGTGGCCGAGCCGTCTCCCCGAACTGGAGCACACCTGAATCTCATTTGAAACTGCGCCAAGATTCCGCCTAGCCATTCATACTGCAAGCAGTTATTCAAATACTTCATGGAAATAATAATATATTGTGTCTACACCTAAAGCAGTTTAGCAATCTAAACTACTATTAACATCTTTCTACCAGATAGTATAGACTTAAAGGAATCACGTTTGGTTCTAGCTATCTGATAAATCGTGGGGTTTAAGTGGTGACCGAAAGGGTTTGGGGCCGTGAAGGGAATGCATGGCAGGGTATCCCAGAGAGGCAAAGCAGGCGCCAGTGCTGGCGTGAGAGACGCCTTGTGGTGCGGCAATCAAACAAATAGGGCGTAATTGAGCGGACAGAAAAGTTAAAGGAGGCCATTATTTTAATTCCGGCCGAGGGCCGTGGCAAAGGACACACCGTGTAATTTGCCCAGGGCTGCTGAAATATTCAGCGGCGGATGGGAACCGGCAGGCGGCTGAGAACCGCCAAGTGGACGCACCTTCGTGTCTGGCGAGCCTTTTCATTAGGCGCCGCCACGTGCCGCGTTCACACATGCATCCAACGCCACCGCCACGAGGAATGCCTAATTACGCCCCAAGACAATGTAACTGGCCCAACTACTAATGCCGCCTCCATTACGTGACACACTTGCGATCGAAGTTTTACATCAAATTTCAACTCAAAAGTTAATTACGCTAGGTAGCGCTATACTATCTTTAGAATTTTTTTATTGTATTTACTTTCAACTGGCAGGCATATAAAGCTACGTATCAGAACCGCCAAATGTTAAGAGGTTCGAATATCGATATCACGTTGTAGTACGTAGTAGACTGAACGCTATAAATCAAAGACGTAATTATGACGGAAATGCATCCTATCCCAATGCCTGAAATAGAACCATAGGTAAAGGTGAGCGCCAAAAAAACCTTAAATAGAATCCTCGAGTCTAGCTTTCTTAAAAGAACTAAAAGAGCTCGGTCTTCTGTCTACAGTTATTTATTTAGTCTATACGCTGAAGAGTTTATTTGTTTGGTAGAACGCCTAATCTCAAACATAATTATCGAGTGACTCCATGTTTCTTGAAGTCTCGCCAGCTCCCCACTTATTGTTATGAAAAGCACAATACATGCTCCATTATTGAGCAGGTGAGCCACTGTCTACCATTTAAATGATTGTTGGTTTGGGCCAGGGCGGCCCCGAGCCGTTTAAGCCGAACAACTAATGCGCAGAACGACGCCAGCGGCGCCTAAAGATATGGCGAATAGGCCCCGAGATATTGTCTCCTCACTCGTATGCATATTTTAAGTGACATTTGTGGTTTATACAATGTAGAACCCTTTCAAGATAACGAGCTCACGAATTTTTCACCTACGCTCAATGCAAATCAAACACTTGTGTTTGTACGAAATTATCTTGCATCTTTATCATATTTTGATTCATTAACCAAATTAACCGCCCTGGTTCTGAAGGGAAATCGTTAATAATAATAAATCGCCATAAAATTAGCAAAAACAATAAGACAAAAGCCAAACAAAGCAGCTTCTAGGTTGAACCCATTGCCTCGAACCAGCCTGTGAGCTTAATAAAGATAACTAGCTGCCCTTTTTCTTCGATATATAGCTAATGAATATTATGAACGATTTCTTGTGTTTTCAGCTATGCTAGTAAGGCATCCCAGACGAACCACTATGACTTAAGAGTTTTATGCCTTCTTTAAGCAATGCTTAGGGCTTGAACAGTCGTGCACAAACACGTAGGTAGATGGAAGCTCGCACCGCATAATTAGTATATCGGCGTGGAGCGCCTCTTCCAACAAAGGAGGGCCGATTCCCTTCGCAGCGAACGGAACTTGAATAATTGATGGCCGCCTATCGATCATTGCTTCTTTGCAGGAAACTTTACGACTGTGGCTTACCCCACTCCTAAGTAGCTGTACCCAATGACTGGCCCACTGGATAGCTTCATTAAATACATATAAAACAACCTTATAACGGAGGGGGGGTTGAAGTACGAATAATAGGCCGATGCATTAGCAATTAGTCAACGATATGCCAAATTTATGTCACCATTATACCGTTACTCATATTTGTTTCGTTTCGTGGTTCTGTCCACCACAAGAGATGAAAGGACCTGAGATTATTGTACCTGTGGTTGAATATTGCGATTACCTAGATATGGGAAAACCCACAGACCTCTATAACCCTAGATGCCGCAAATGCACTCATTTCTATGAAAACCGCGCGTGCCGAAATATGCGTAGGTATTATGACGTCACAGCGGCGATTTAGTGTTGGGAAAATACTCGCGCATCAAAACGATTCAACGAAGTGCGAGTGCGACGCATAATAGTACAAATTATTGGTGCCAAATAAAACTTCAAATGTGATTATGAAAAGTTTATTCATGTAAGATATTGTTATGTTATATAATATAGTTTTAAGTTAATCTAAAGTTACTATTAAGTAGGTATAAGATTGGCTTAGTGGTACACACAAGTGACTTATCTAATTAATGAGACTTATTTAATTATTCTTTTGACCAAAAAACACAATAAAAATTTAAGTCAAATCGTCGTTTTATTACTTATAATAAATACTATTTACAGATATTATATTTCACGAAGTCCGTTTTACTTTGGTTGTAGTTGTGTATACAAGTAGTTCGATTGTGTGCGTTAAGGTGGGGATCGTTGGCATCCTACCTACACTAAACAATGTATAGGTACACGTGCATACCGGCACACATTCATAATCTAACGGACTTCGTAAAACAGAATATCTCTAATTACTCTCCCTGAAATAAAATAAGCTTATTGTATAATTGTCTCTTGGTTACTGAAGATTTTATGTGTTTGGTTAAATAATGAAACCGAATATCAATATATTTATTTGCTACCGCCTTTATTAATTGGACTAAATGGTTCTCCGTAGGTGATTGATCGCGTTCGTTCGTTTATTAAAGAAATTCACTAACCAATGAATTGACCACAATGTTATTGTACTTACTTGATAATAAGTTGCCATTTTATATACATTAATGGTTGGAATCGCTTTTACATGCAGTCGTCGAAACTTTTTTGTTTCTGTAAAGCTGCTTTCAGTAAAATGTACAGAACAAATTTTACTGTAATTTGTTGGAAACCAATTAATTTGCCCCGTAGCATCAATCCACCTTTCTTTAATATACGGGTCGCTTGGAAACCTGTAATGAAAAATTACTTTACGTTATTCTAATTCTTAACAAATAAATACAACATGAACAAATTTTACAAACATAATTTTCTTATAATTTTAATCAGTTAGAGTACCTATTTGTAGTTTTGAAATCGATTCGAATCGACAACCATAACTGGAATCGACTCATGTGCACAACACTATTTGCCTATTTGGTAAAATTGAATTGAATAACCTCTGTACCACGAAGCGCAACTACCACTGAAAGTATCGATCGATTCCGTGTTCACTGCTTGCTTTATATGAACTGATACAACACCTTTGGAACTAAATGCAGCAATGTAATGTGAACACGTAGTATGCACACATTTACATGTATTTTGGTGGTTTACATAGTAATAGACACAAATAAGATAAAATAATTGATTTATAAATAAAATACGCACAATTAAATAACAAATTTACTTACCGGTGAAAAGAAATATTTCCATGATCTCGGCTTACTTTTCTTGAATCGTTTTTACAAGTTATTACGGCACAACTAGGCATTTTTTTGAGGAGCACTTCACGTTCGACAACGATGACGGTCGGGACGGAACTAAATGAACGCAGTCAAAAGGTTGATCAATTGTAATCTTTTTGACACGCAAAGTACGTACACTTGCGGTATCTAGGTTATAGAGGTCTGTGGGAAAACCCATGAGACTTTTGTCCGGTAATAGGACACATAATACGCCACGCCTGTCTTATTTTCTCAACTAGGCATAGTTGGCAGTAGTCGATAGTAGACTTAGATATAATAAGACGTTAGAGTTCATATAGTGGATTCTAGGGTGCATACTAGATAGATGGTCATCCTTAAGATTCTGACTCTAAGAAAACTCCAGTTCTAACGTTTTAACCGTGCATTTAGCGAACTGATTTAATGTCTTTATAAGGCAATGCATTGATCATTTATACCGTGGCTCGTTTCCGTATCCAATAACCATAGTAACTGCAATCGGCAATGAGTTAATTGCATCGGATTCAACCGATGCGCAGCTGAGAATTTAAAATGCCCTAATAACTTTATTGTGATGACCCTAATGCTATTTAATTGGATATTCTTTGAAAGCTTTCATACAATCAATTTAGCAAGCACTTAAGTTGTCTAACATTTCCTATTGATTTGTAAATACGAGTACAAGGTGCATTACTATTGCGACAAAAGCCTTCAGTAAACAAGTAAATGCTACATGAAATGAAGTGCATTCTACATACTCGTAACTAAACAGACTTCAATATTTTTTATAGTAACTGGTCAAAATTTAGTGACCACAGTTATCATTGTTAACTCTTGACATTCAAAGCTCACGTCTAACTTCTCAATTTAAAAGTAACGCTTTCTCGTACACATAAACGTGAGTATTTCTATGGCAGTTTTTGGATGTTTGATAGATTGTCACGCTCACATTTGTTAACTTGAAGGCTCTTACAGGGCTATGAGTCACGACTGTATGCCGTTATATAGTTATGTACTCCTTTCTGAAGCAGGTATTTAGAGGTAGCGCTGCCCGCGTTTCGGGTGCTTCCATTCATTACCACGGAGTAGTACAAAGGCGGTCGGAGGCTTTGATAGCAACGGGAAGCGAAAAGGGCAAGTCAGCCCATGACTGAGTTGGCTTCGGTGGCTCACGGTGGGCGGCACAATTCGCCACTGAGTTTAATTGTTAGCTTCAATAGCTGCCTTACTGGGATATGGAAATCCAATTAGAATGGAAGTAATTGTAGCAGTTCCGTATCAATGCAAGGATATAATTATGCAGTGCTTAGGCGATTTTAGCTCATACACATATTCATAGAAGTAGAAAGGTCAATCAGAAGAAGGTTTCACAAATAATAATGTTAGATAGTTATTAGCATTAACAACCCTCTCTTTCGATTGACAGGATAACATACATTATATACCAGATTAAATTACTGGTTTGAACATCGATCTGTTATGATACAGATTTAAGATTTGCTGTTCTAAAGTACGTACGTTTGTTACTTTATTCTAACTACTAGTGACCCGCTAAAATATATAGCCTACTCCACTATTTAATGGATGTTATTATACATATAAATCTTCCTCTTGAATCACTTTATCTATTGAAAAACACCGCATCAAAATCCGTTATGTAGTTTCAAAGATTTAAGCATACAAAGGGACATAGGGACAGAGAAAGCGACTTTGTTTTATGCTATGTAGTGATAACCATAAGCACTATCTCCGTATTTGCAGAGATGGACACCCGAACCTCTGACTACTTAATGGTAGTGACAACGTATGTATGTCATGTCATAACCCCTAACCAAACTCGATATGCCTAAATCAAGAACAGACAATCACCTCTGACTACGCATCCCTCTACAAGAATCCGTTCCACCGCCTTAGCGTTAGGGCATGATGCAAGACATGATCGAGTGTATAGTTGTTTGGAGCCAGTCGCATGAGCGTCGGCTGGCTCTCATGCATACGTGATGAGCGGTTGCCCCGCGACGGTTTGTTGACATCGGAGCCACTATCGATAATTATTGTTACGTCCCACTTTTTCGATACCACCCCCACTGGGCGAGGGTGGGGCCTGACAGGAGAATCACATATACGTGTCTATCGATGTCAAGAATAGGCTCTTCGAAGTATTGATGGCTGGCTGCACCGGTACAACGATTTAGTGTCACGAAATACATTTTAGTCTCGTACGTATTTCAAACCCTTTCAGAGAACTTAACTTAAAGTAACTGTTAATCGTCATCATCGCTAATTGCAGTAGGTTTTAGGCCATGTGATGCTCTGATTTCAACTGATAACTGAATTTATAACTAATGGTGATCCGAGTGTCACCCGTGGTCATTGTTATCTAACTAGAGGAATAGTATTTATAAGGTCTCCCTGGCCGAAAAGAAACGTAGTAGTATGAGTACATACATTGTAACTATAACCAACATCATCATTTACACTTAGGCTCTACCATCATCTACAGATGGTATAGAGCCTAATAGGTAATCAAAGAAATTGCAATCAAATTTAGCAATAAATTGTTTAGAAATATTAAATACGATTCCTAGTTAAATGCTAACCCTTTTAAGGACCGTGCAAAAAGGCTCCAGTCCTGTCCACCCTGTCGCACGCGTGTTTATTTAATAGTCCCTTCTAGCCAACGTTTGTTCGAAAGATAATAACGAGGTGCGCCGCACGCGAGCTCCAATTGGCCAGCCGGGGCGCGACACGTCACCAGCACCACCACTATCGATTGCAGGACTCCACACAAAGCCCTGCACTATTTGGACTATCAAGGTTTTATAATAGAGCCCTTGGGGACACAGATCATCAAGTTAAGCACCGTTGATGTGGTCGATGTATGGATGGGTAACCACGACCTTCTTTTTAATATGGAAAATGGTGTTTACATTTTTTCAAATTTTGTGCTACTTTGGAACAGTTCTAGTTAGATACATAACAAAATCAGGTCATTGGTAGCAACCATTACCTGTCCAAAGGGAAACAAAGGGTTATTTAGATTTGCCTAATCAATCTTCTCCATAACAGATAAAATCTGACCTCAAAATGCTGTTTCTTCAATGGTTATTTTTGGTCACACACATCAGAGTTTATGTAATATTATGTAACTTTAACCCCAATAATAAAAGAGGAAGCCTTAACACAGAATACATAAGGATGCTTTGCAAAAGATAGGCCCTAAATTGAAAGTAACTTTACATTAATGAATTGACTATTAAATACTAAACATTGCACAGAAATCTGGTACAACTATTGACAATCTCAGGACCTAGTGCCTAAACATATATAACAAATATAGAAATCCTTTGTGTGGACAGAACCTTAGGCACATATTGTTTGTAGTCACCTGCAGCATCAATATGAGGGTTTTAAAATTCCTTATTAATTGCCCATACACATATAAATTTCACTAATTTGCATTTTGCATAACTACTTTAATATCTATAATAATGTATTTGGCCTTGTTTTTAACTAGTTATTATCAAAAAGGTTACAAGTACATATTATAATAATAAAATGTGTAAGTATGCATTTCCAACCATAAAAACCGTTGCTTCATATAGGTAATCAATGTTGAGTATCTAACATCAATTTTTTTTAAGTATGTCCTGATGATCATGAGTTTAATAATTATTACCTATTTTTAGAAATAAGCAGGTTTCCTGGAAATGTTACCAAGTGTCTTTTCTGCTTCTTTCCCCAAATGTAAAAAATTAATTCAGGCGCCAACTGAAACTGTTCTTGAGGATAATAACAGAAACCCCATTAAAAGTTTAATTTAGCAGGATTTTCTTATCAGTTGTTATTAAAAAAATACTAATTGTGATAAGTAATAGTTACATTGATACATAAAACATGCTCTATCTCTATCATAGTGTATCTTTATCCTACTTTCATGTATTGCCATTGTGCAGACAAAGAGTTTTTACTTAATCGATAAGATACAGAACATTATATAGATTCTAAAAATATGTACATACATATACATTTACGTTCTCTAATTAATTTTGTGGGGTTTTGGGGTTGTGATATGATATGAAACATTGTTGACAGGTTACTAGCCCATTTCCCAATAAATTCAATTTAGCCATAGTCTATTAGTCGCCTCCTACGACATGCCAGGAAGAACCGCAGATAGTTTGCATTCTTATTACGTTCCAGCTAGCACTAGACAAAGTTGTAATAATATGCAGAGGTTAATAAGAGAAAATATACACTTTAATTAGGGTAGGGCCTTAAACGCAACCATATCAATCAGGAAAGTAATGCTGTTTAAAATTTAATGTGTGATTGAAAAATGTATTGATGATTATATGATATGATTGTACGCAGCAAAATATACAACGTCTTAGCAGGTTATTTTTTCAATAAGCAAACCAAAAATATAACAAAACAACTTATGTACCATATTTATAATGCCGGTAGAAAAGAACCTGAAGTACACTTTGTGTTGGAAAATTTAGAAGCCGGGTAATTAAAGACGCTGAGCATCAATCAATATCGATACTGCTAAAATAACCAAACAACATTAGACAAAACATTGTTAAAAACTTACCGATCAAGTATCGCTTGGTATACACTGTATAGATTATGCTCTTGTCACTATTTTAATCGTTCAATTAAACTTTAACAATATTATTTCACAGTAACAAGGAAAACGAGGGAAAGAAAAATAATTTAATCATACAAACATGGCGCCGGTAGAGATCCCGCCACATAAATTGGCAGTAGCCAAACTTGGAACTAGAGATCGCGCCACATAAATTGGCAGTCGGCAAACTTGGAACTAAATTTGACGTTTCCGCCATTGCGTGTTATTTTGTATGAAAGGTAAATTTAGAGATCCCGCCGCATAAGGTGGCAGTAGCCAAACTTGGAACTAAATTTGACGTTTCCGCCATTGCGTGTTATTTTGTATGAAAGGTAAATTTAGTATTACCAGCGTTGTGTTTTTTGCCCACTCTTTGTAATTTTTATGTTTGTTAAGGGTGATTATAATAAATTGATTTCCGGAGTTTCTTGTTAGTTCTTCTCCAAGCTAGGGTCTCCGCTGATCTAACCTCGGTAAAAAATATGTAAAGACAATGCTCAGTGCCATGTTTGAAATAATAGTTTTAAGAGATTCGCGATTTATACTCATGATATAAGATATAAGGGTGTGTATAAGATTGATTGCAGCTGTGGGAAATCCTACGTCGAACACACTAAACGGTCTATTGCGGACAGAGTGAAGGAACACATAATATATGTAATATATAATAAGAAGGATAAGTCCCGTTAATTATTAATCATGTTTGAAATAGTTTAATAAACATATTTTGACTTTGATATATTAATTTGTTTTATTTGAGTTTATAGCTCTGCAACCAAAGACCGTTACAAATGAAACCTATAATGTATCGAGCCGTATGGCACAGTGAGTGCTAGTTTTGGTGTGTTTACTGGTAACACTGAATTACGCGACTGTGGCGACGCCTCCAACTGCCACCTTATGTGGCGGGATCTCTAGTATTACCAGCGTTGTGTTTTTTGCTCACTCTTTGTAATTTTTATGTTTGTTAAGGGTGATTATAATAAATTGATTTCCGGAGTTTCTTGTTAGTTCTTCTCCAAGCTAGGGTCTCCGCTGAACTAACCTCGGTAAAAATATGTAAAGACAATGCTTAGTGCCATGTTTGAAATAATAGTTTTAAGAGATTCGCGATAAATTTATCAAGTTCGGAGTCTATAATGCTGTCACTTTCGAAATATTTGTCTTCGACGTTCAGTACATGCTGAACTTGGGTTTTCCAGTCTTCCACTGTTATGCTGGCAAACGCAGCTTCTGTTAGTTTAGTTTAGTTAGAGTTTCTTGTTAGTTCTTCTGCAAGCTAGGGTCTCCACTGAACTAACCTCGGTAAAAAATATGTAAAGGCAATGCTCAGTGCCATGTTTGAAATAGTTTTTTTAATTTATACTTAGATCATAAGATAACATTCCAAGAGAGCTTGTGATAGGGCCGATTTTAAATAAACATATTTTGACTTTGATATATTAATTTGTTTTATTTGAGTTTATAGCTCTGCAACCAAAGACCGTTACAAATGAAACCTATAATGTATCGAGCCGTATGGCACAGTGAGTGCTAGTTTTGGCGTGTTTACTGGTAACACTGAATTACGCGACTGTGGCGACGCCTCCAACTGCCAATTTATGTGGCGCGATCTCTAAATTTGACGTTTCCGCCATTGCGTGTTATTTTGTATGAAAGGTAAATTTAGTATTACCAGCGTTGTGTTTTTTGCCCACTCTTTGTAATTTTTATGTTTGTTAAGGGTGATTATAATAAATTGATTTCCGGAGTTTCATGTTAGTTCTTCTCCAAGCTAGGGTCTCCGCTGATCTAACCTCGGTAAAAAATATGTAAAGACAATGCTCAGTGCCATGTTTGAAATAGTTTTTTTAATTTATACTTAGATCATAAGATAACTTTCAAAGTGAGCTTGTGATATTTATAATTTTGAATATATTATGGCAGATGGAGGCGTTGCTGCAGTTGCATAATTCACTGTTGCCAGTAAACACGCCAAAACTAGCAATCACTGTGCCATACGGCTCGATACATTATAGGTTTCATTTGTAACGGTCTTTGGTTGCAGAGCTATAAACTCAAAAAAACAATATCGTCACGAAAATCTGAGATGCAAGAGTGGCTAAGAAGCAAAAATCTTTATTTTGAGGATAGCTGGACAAAGCCACTTTTTACCGTTTACCACATCATAATTATTGTTAAGGAAAAACTGGCACACTGCTCACTTTCTTTGTAATCTTTATATTTGTTAATTATAAAAATAATAATCTTTATTGTTGTTATACTTAGATCATAAGATAACATTCAAAGAGAGCTTGTGATAGGGCCTATTTTAAATAAACAAATTATGTCTTTGATATATTAATTTGTTTTATTTGAGTTTATAGCTCTGCAACCAAATACCGTTACAAATGAAACCTATAATGTATCGAGCCGTATGGCACAGAGAGTGCTAGTTTTGGCGTGTTTACTGGTAACACTGAATTACGCGACTGTGGCGACGTCCCCAACTGCCAATTTATATGGCGGGATCTCTAGAGATCCCGCCACATACGGTGGCAGTTGGAGGCGTCGCCACAGTCGCGTAATTCAGTGTTACCAGTAAACACGCCAAAACTAGCACTCACTGTGCCATACGGCTCGATACATTATAGGTTTCATTTGTAACGGTCTTTGGTTGCAGAGCTATAAACTCAAATAAAACAAATTAATATATCAAAGTCAAAATATGTTTATTAAACTATTTCAAACATGATTAATAATTAACGGGACTTATCCTTCTTATTATATATTACATATATTATGTGTTCCTTCACTCTGTCCGCAATAGACCGTTTAGTGTGTTCGACGTAGGATTTCCCACAGCTGCAATCAATCTTATACACACCCTTATATCTTATATCATGAGTATAAATCGCGAATGTCTTAAAACTATTATTTCAAACATGGCACTGAGCATTGTCTTTACATATTTTTTACCGAGGTTAGATCAGCGGAGACCCTAGCTTGGAGAAGAACTAACAAGAAACTCCGGAAATCAATTTATTATAATCACCCTTAACAAACATAAAAATTACAAAGAGTGGGCAAAAAACACAACGCTGGTAATACTAAATTTACCTTTCATACAAAATAACACGCAATGGCGGTAACGTCAAATTTAGTTCCAAGTTTGGCTACTGCCACCTTATGTGGCGGGATCTCTAGGTTGACGACGATATTATAGGGATGGGACTAGTTTACCTGCCATCCAATCAGTTACATAAATTAAGTATGGCAAATATTATTGAATCTAGTGAACTCTTCATTATATTCGAATCTTCTAGTGTACTCTTCATTATTTAAGTTTAAAAATCTTAAATGTCACGAAACCATCTAAGGTTTTTAAAAATACGTATTGTACCCGTGTTTGAAATTAGCAAAATAAATAATTAAACACATTATTTGATAATATACTGGTGTAGTAAGTTAGCTTTTTAAGTGAATTGAAATTTCAATTATGTTTCCGAAAACACCATTTCACTAGTTATTAGTAAAACTAATTAAAAGAAGAGATAAAAAGTGAAAAGAACTTCTTTTGACTTGAAGGAAACAAATAATATTAACATTCACTTTCTTAAATCATTTTTAGGGTAAATAGAACCTCATAGATTACATTTATTTTGTTCGTTATTTTTTCCACATATACTAGTGTAGTATTATATTTTATTAGTGCTGTAGGCTAATGGTATGTTCTTTGATTTTTTATTAGAGGTCATATGTTCAAATCCTTCCTCTAGCATGTATCAATAAATGAAATTTTAAATAATAATTAAATATACGTATATCATTTACAGTCACTAAAGGTCAGGGAAAACATCGTGAGGACTCCGGGCTATCTCTCGGGATAGGAATACGGCGAAATGGTTCACTATCTACGTTGAGTATTATCTATCTAGTGCGGCTCTGACTGACTCGTACATAATTTACATGTCTGCGATATTTCAGAGACGGGTACTCAAGCTTCTAACTACTCTGTCACAATAAAATGGCACTGTGCGTGAACAAGTCATGAAGCGAAAATGTTAATTTTCTGTACCATTACTTTCAGATATGATGATGAAATAAATAGATAGTAAAAGGGGCTCTGTCTAAAATATTATATTAGACTTTCATAAAGTAAGCATAGGAGAAAAATAGTGAAGATTTTGTCATTGGAAAACATTAGTTTAATAAATATTTGTATTGGACTAGTCAACTCATAAAAGTTCTATCTAATAATTAAGCTAATAATCGTTGTTGCAATTTATAAGACTTATAGGCTAGTCCTTTCATTATAATAAGATTAATTATAACGAATGAATACTTCGCGGATATAGTTTTTGAGAGTGGTATCAGTATCGATTAAGATATGAATACAACTCTAGTTCCTTGTAAAGTTATTTGACAGGCTACTGACCGTGTGTTTGTCAGTCAATTTTATTTGTTTGTTCGACGTCCGTCTGTCGTCGTCGTTTAGTAGCTGCTGTACCAATAAATATATTTTTATATTTGTTTTGTGTAATTACTCTGTAAATGTCATTTTAATTATTTTTAAGTTAAATTAGTTACCAATTTGTAATAACATTGTGATTTTTATAAAAAAGACGTCCGCAAATAGTTACTTAATACCAATTTAAGTTATTTAAAACATGACATCTAATCGAATTAGTCAAACATGGATAAAATTATGAATAGTACAACAAAACGCAATTCAAGTACAGAGTGGTCCCTTCCTCACTGTTCCAAGAATGCTCTGACTGACGAATATGGGTGGTTTCTTCAATTTGTGTTAGCAATTCTTGCCTTTTCCTGTCTTGTTGGTAAGTTTTCATTTGAACTGTAAGGTCAAGGTATTGCAAAATTTTCTCTATGATTCACAAGTACACGATTACACAGTGGCATTAGTTAGTAAGACTGAATTCAATTTCAATGAATGTTTAATATCTCATCATTTGTTATTATTCTTAACAATTAATTGTGTAATCCTATACTGCATTTCAACAGGCTAAGGTAATTACGATTCACAGATGCTCCTCCATAAGAATATTAGAACCGATAACAAGAACCATCCTCAATTGTTGTGTCATAAGGAAATCTGTTTTAACATGCCTATGCCCATTGTTTTATAAAGTAAACAAAACTTATAAATTCTTAGTTTTATAATAATAAAATATTTAATGCTACATTATTGTTGTGGTTACAAGCTTTAAAGTATCAGTAACTGGTTATAACTATATGCTATAATAATATATATTCTACACATACATGTTATTCTTTAACCAAGAAACTATGATAATATATTTGACTAACCAAATTGTTATATTTGTACATCCATAAAATTGAATCTTTGTTTCCCAGGTAAAAGGTTTTGTGAGCCAAAGCACTCTCGCCGATCATGGCTGGTGTGGTTCTTTGACACGTCCAAGCAGGCATTTGGGGCCGGCCTCATCCACATGGTCAACATATGGGTGGCTCCTAGGTTTACGGGGAACCCTTGTACTTGGTGAGTGATTGTTTAATAAATAAAGACTGTATGTTTGCATGCACCTACAATTTCAATTTGTAATTATATTTATTTATCCCAATGACTGAATGTTTTGACTATTTATAAGTGATTTTATTATCTTTGTATTGAATAAAAAAGTTTCCTTTTATTTCCTCAACTACATAGGCAGAAAATTCTACCTTTAATTATCCTGTAATATAATATCTTAATCCCAAATAAGTTGGAAGCATGAAAATCTGTTACTTATGAAAAATGAAGTAAATAATTTACAACTATTGCATTATTTTATAATGTAAGATGAACCCATTTTATTAAGGTCTTTTAGTATGAGGCTAGTAACTAAAGAGATGGCAGCCAGTTACAATATTTTCAAGTCCTAAGAAAGTTGTTACAGTATTACCACTAATTTCAGGTACATAGTGAGCTTCATGCTGGACTCAACGCTGGGCCTGTTCATCATCTGGATGGGCATCAAGCTGGCCCACTACTACGACAGGAAGTACACTCTGCCTCTCATCGCATTTGGGGACTATGGCAAGTATATTTGCAACATCTCTTTAATAGTAGAACTCTACACTGAGAGAAATCCCATCTGTTCCCTGAACAGTTGAAATTGTAAATGGTGCGGTTTGTGGACATGGACACCTGAACTTTTGTCTACCCCATAATGATTATGAAATTGTGTTTTTTCGTTCTCATCATAATGGTGAATAATATTATGTCACTAAGTGCCAGTCTGCAAGAATATGTGCAAATGTATCAATATTAAGTGTCTAACAAAACCACTCCGTACCACTTAATCTACACACATATATATTATAATATTATTTCTTCTCTTAGCAGAATGGACAGAACCTTAGAGACATCTCTGACTAATAATATCTACAGGTCACTTTTAGCATTAATGTTAGGGTTGTAATGGAATTCACGTAAAACATTCCTAATAGGTTGCTGTTCCATGGCAGATTTTAGGCATTTTTTATGCCCTAAACTAGCATGGGACTAGGCTAGTATTAATTTGTAAGGCATGTAGATCAGGAAGAACTTTGTGACCTATAGTTAGCAACTAGCACAGGACAAATGAGATAAACAATCCGTTGCAATTAACCAGCAGAAATGCGTGACCTTATGTCAACTCGAGATAATATTGTTTACATAGTGAGGAGTAAACAGTTCAAATGATAAGAATGTACGTCTGCGCTCATTTGTTTTATCTATAGTAAATAAATAGGGCTTCAACTAACCCATAGTAAGGTCACTTTACACTTGAGGCACTGCTTTTGACTTTCAATGAAACATGCCATTGGAATTTGCTTATCAGTTACCTGCAACAATTTGTCACACTAACTTTAATAAGTTTTACTCAATTTAGTAGGCACATAACTAAGACCTTGACTTTGTAGGGTTATTTATAGATGATTTCAAGTGGAACACTGACGGCATTGTCCTTTATTTGACAGGTGTGGTAATGAAATGCTGACTGGTATGTCATAGGTATGTGATAGTAAACTGGAAGTAATTAAAGTAGCTAGTCAATAAATTTCTTAAGTTGCTCCAAAACCACTAAAAATTCCCTGAATGCTGAATAGAATGAAAGGTTGCATTTTATTGTATTCCAAATTAACACATAATACTAAGTAATTATTATTTATAAACAAAAGAATATATTCATGACCTTTGTGGGGTAGACAGTAGTTCACGTTTCCATCTCCGCGCTTGCGGCGATGACAATTCTATTGACACCTTGAATCCACATTGACCAGATAGTCAATACACGATGTGACAGGTGTTAAGCCATATCGCCATTTACAAGCAGTGACTATTACCACAAGAGCAAGTAGGTTTCCTCACAGTGTTTTCTCTCACCATAGTATTTGGTGTATTTCGCAAATGTATTTTTTTATTATGAAAATACACTACAACAAATTATTCTTATTTATATGTATTAAATAATTGTTAATGCAATTGCAGGTCGTCCGCCCAGGCCGTTAGCATGGCTGTGCCAATCCCTGCTGTACGCGTTGTTAGCGATAGTGATGAAGCTGACGGTGCAGGGGGTGCTGCAGATCCCCTCGCTGCAGCAGTGGGTGGCCGACCTGCGCCTCTCGCCCTTCGAGGACCCCAAGGTGGAGCTGGCCGTCATCATGGTCATCATTCCGTTTATCGTTAATGTGAGTATAGCTTCTATATTGATATATGTTTAGTTATGCGTGTATGGCTTCATTCACTTATTACTAGATCTTGAGTTCAAGTATTCTGAATACGATATTGAGTATATGGTACAAGTTTTTATATACCTACAATAAACAAGAAGATAAAATCATGTATTATTTTACACTCCAATATTAATGAATCGCTCTTCGTTCATACGTCATCCTACTATGAAATATACTAGCTCGAATTTCTGTTTCAGGTGATAATATTCTGGGTGACAGACAACTTCCTGATGCACAGTCCGCGGCCCCTCACCAAGACTCAGGTGAGAGCCAGCTTCGTATGCTGACCTTACATACTTCCAACAACATACGTTTGATACAAGTGATCTACAAAGGCAATATATAACTGTGGGTCTTATTTTGGTTCGATTCTTTAAACTATAAAGAATAAGCAACAGTTCCATACTCATGTTACTCCAATAATGTCGAAAGGTTTTCCTGTTAGGACATTATTGTACATTTATGGAAATAAATAAATAAAATAAATAAGTTATAGTAAAATGCATCCAACATAAGTTGGATTGTTTCCCGCCCTGAATTTTCACCGCAGATTATGAATAAACCATTGAAAGGCTAGGATTTTACAAAGGTATATGTGTTGGCAAGGGTACCAAAAAAAGATTGGAAATTTGTCACGTTTGCAGGTACACTACAAGTACATCCCCAAGGAGGCTGCCTTCGAGGAGGACGAGCTGTCCTCGGACGAAAGGCTGCTCACCAGCGTATGACCCGCCGCCCGCCTCAAGCCTCACTTTGCGAAACGCGCGCCAAGCGTCTACCGTCACGCATCTGTCAGTCAGATTCCCTTTATGTCAACTTTGACATATACTTATATGGTACATGCATATTGTTGGTGAGTTTAGGGTTTTGATCCAAGAAAAATCCATTATAAGAAGAATCCATTATATTTTTCACCGTAAAAATTTTGTAAAAGCAATTTCCTTTTAGTATGAATCTTTATTTTTTAATACTTTTTGTAAATATTATATCCCAAATTGATCACAATTGTGAACCTCATAGTCTAAATGAATTTAATCTAACGTTAAAAAACTAAATCTTGAGGTACAATCTTATATACATACACATGTTATTGTACTGTTGTAATTATTATTGTAATAAGTGCCAGTGTGTGCACTCGTACAACACATCGAATAATTATAAAAATTAATAGAAACGTTTTTAAAACGTTATGGTTTAACTTTTATCAATAAGGCACGAAAAATCGGACTTAACCTAATTGGGCAGGTAAGGTCACTTCAGTTTAAGACATAGACTGCACGTCCCTTTCCCTTTCAGGGTAGCGAAAACTTATATAATATCAGCCCGATCAGAACTATCGGCGTCGTCAGGTCGTGGTCATTGATATACAATATTGTTTAGAGGTGTCTGGGCTATCGCCTAAAAGGTTACATTGTTCTTTAGTCGCCTTTTACGACATGTCGTGATGAAAGGCAGCTAGTTCGCATTATTCTTTGGCACGATGTTAATACTTATTCGTAATAACAATTAGCCCAGAAATTTGATTACTTATTAAATAATTCATCTAGCAAAATCGCGCATAAAATAGTTTAAGAAATCGAGTATTACAAGCTTGAGATTAAAAGTCTAAAATGGCGTACCTTATATCGTTAATATTGTATTAGGTATTATGTAATTGTTAATTGCCAAATTCAGCATGTTTAACAAATGCATGTGAAAGCGATTTTCTATAAGTCACATGTTTGACTAAAATTGTAAGGGATTGTTAACTTAATACATAAATTTTACTAAAAATGCCAAACAGCAACTGGTTAGATTTTATGATAGATCGAAACCGTTGCAATCATTTATAAAGAATACCAAGTTAACTATATCATAAAAACACCATCAAGTCCAAGTAGGAAAAAGATCTGTTATTATTGTATGATATCTATTTTGGACCCACGTTTTGTAACCGTTCATGTTTGCTATACTTTTTATCGGAGTAAACCGTTTTTACATCCACTATCTGCCAACAATCAGTGATATATTTTACTATCCATTGTCATTCATAGTGTTATGTCGCTTGTGTTGTATTTGTATAAAATGCAACCAACACTTAATGTAATTCACTGTCCAGAAATTCCATCACATTGTTATTTAATGTATATTTCGTAATGAATTTCATAACTCTTGCATCTCGTAATTAGAATCAACCTTGATGTATATTTAAAATCTTATTTTTATAAGCAATGTATATAAGCGTAGCTAGGTGAGAGGCCAACTGAAATGTGATCATTGTAATGAATTCATAATGCTTAGTTTTAAATAACGAATTATTCCTATTTAGTGCCGCGCGTGCCAATAAGCGTCAGCGTCTACGGTTTCCAATATGTAGAGTAAAAGGATATAAGAAGCACTCAAGAAAAAATCTGGTACATATTTGGAATAAGTATAAAAATGATAGTTGATGAACTAGTCATCACTGAATAACGCCTCTCACGACACTCTGGGAAGAAAAAGTTATGTTCCTAGAGTGATAACAAACGAACGAGTTGGCTTACAAATTACTAAGTAACTGCGACTCATATTGTTATGGTTCAGTACTAGAATGAAGTGAGCAAAGGTTCCATGGGGCGCTAGTTGGCGCGGGCGGCGTCTTCATCAATTATATCATGTAAGATAGATAGGTAGCTTAATATTAAATTGGTCATATCTACTCATTTTGTACAATGAATTAATAAATGATTATTTTTATAATGATTGGTTTTTTATTATGAGTCGATGACAGTATTCGATGCTCCGGTGATGTCACAAAAGACGGCGATCGAACAGAAGGGTTCGGCGTTACCTCCAGTCAGAGCATGTCCAAATGGAAAGTATCCGGTTTTCAGATCTTAATATTATTATTTTCGTTCATTAGTTTTAACATCATGAAGAAACTAGTGTCTTCTTCAGAAATTGTATTAGAGTGTGCAGTTGGTGACACGAAACACTAGACAAGTGTTACATCCTCTAATTATCTGAAAAGTAAGCAACCATAAAGGGCACATACAGACACAATCTTTGACTTCTAAACGAGTGACAATGCTCGTAAAAGGTCTTAAGGTTTTTTGCCCACTCTTTGTAATTTTTATGTTTGTTAAGGGTGATTATAATAAATTGATTTCCGGAGTTTCTTGTTAGTTCTTCTCCAAGCTAGGGTCTCCGCTAATCTAACCTCGGTAAAAAATATGTAAAGTATCTGAGATGCAAGAGTGGCTAAGAAGCAAAAATCTTTATTTTGAGGATAGCTGGACAAAGCCACTTTTTACCGTTTACCACGTTAGGCGATAGGGATCATAATTATTGTTAAGGAAAAACTGGCACACTGCTCACTTTCTTTGTAATCTTTATGTTTGTTAATTATAAAAATAATAATCTTTATTGTTGTTATACTTAGATCATAAGATAACATTCAAAGAGAGCTTGTGATAGGGCCTATTTTAAATAAACATATTTTGACTTAGATATATTAATTTGTTTTATTTGAGTTTATAGCTCTGCAACCAAAGATCGTTACAAATGAAACCTCAATATAATGTATCGAGCCGTATGGCACAGTGAGTAGCTTTCGTCTCGATGTTATTCAAGCCTGTGTCAAGTCAAATGCAATAATATCAATAGAATAAATAATACATGTTGCGGTGGGAAATAAACTAGCGCTCCCAGCCAAGTGGCAGCAATGTGTTCGTACGACAAAATATGTATTCGGTAAGACACGAGACCTTTTCAACGAATCCCATACATTTTATTCTCCATCGCCTCAGCGTTTCGCCACGTTCATTTACTCATCCGCTTGACAGATAACCCTTAGAGTACCCGCCACATACGGTGGCAGTAGCCAAACTTGGAACTAAATTTGACGTTTCCGCTATTGCGTGTTATTTTGTATGAAAAGTAAATTTAGTATTACCAGCGTTGTGTTTTTTGCCCACTCTTTGTAATTTTTATGTTTGTTAAGGGTGATTATAATAAATTGATTTCCGGAGTTTCTTGTTAGTTCTTCTCCAAGCTAGGGTCTCCGCTGATCTAACCTCGGTAAAAAATATGTAAAGACAATGCTCAGTGCCATGTTTGAAATAATAGTTTTAAGAGATTCGCGATTTATACTCATGATATAAGATATAAGGGTGTGTATAAGATTGATTGCAGCTGTGGGAAATCCTATGTCGAACAGACTAAACGGTCTATTGCGGACAGAGTGAAGGAACACATAATATATGTAATATATAATAAGAAGGATAAGTCCCGTTAATTATTAATCATGTTTGAAATAGTATAATAAACATATTTTGACTTTGATATATTAATTTGTTTTATTTGAGTTTATAGCTCTGCAACCAAAGATCGTTACAAATGAAACCTATAATGTTTCGAGCCGTATGGCACAGTGAGTGCTAGTTTTGGCGTGTTTACTGGTAACACTGAATTACGCGACTGTGGCGACGCCTCCAACTGCCACCGTATGTGGCGCGATCTCTATGCATAAACAATATTTAATGTTATTAGCAACAGTGTTAAGTTGTGCTTGACGACCGTTTCCAAAACAAACAATGAAATCCGTCATTAATTGTATTAAAAATATCATATTTTTTTAATATAGCAAAATTGTTCCTTTTTACTTACGAAGACACGAAAATGTACCTATCCATTTACGCCGATACTCGTGTATAGTGTGCAATGGAAGAACGAGATTTGAGAAAACTGGTGACGACTAAAAATGGATGCAAAATACCCAAAATGCTGCCCATCCCAGACCCTAAGGTCATGCAGGAGCTGCCCTTCAAGCCACTGCCACCCTACAATAGGGCCAAGGTACAGTGCTCGCACCACCTCGGTTGCATACCACGCTCCCACGTCATGTTCTAGTCAAAGATAAAAGCATTCGTACATACTATTTGGTATAGCTCTGATTATTTCATCATCGTGAATGGTTGTCTATTCTTCGGAGCAGGCCAGGTCGGCACCTGTACCTACTTAGCGACATGCAAAATCACCTGCCGCGTTATATCCTGTCTGACCTCCGATTGTAGAGATCAACCAATATGCATTTACCTAAGCATGTCGTAAGAGGTGACGAAGTATGAGTTTCCTGTATGTGTTATCCTTTACTTATGTTGTAACCTTTCAATGGCATGTTACGTTGACTAGTTATTTCTACTTTTAGGAGAAAAAAGAGAAATACCAAAACTTGTTGAGAGAGGCGGCCATCAAGCGAAAGATCGAAGTGACGCGGAAGCCGCTGGTGCTGAAGGAACGCGACACCCTGGAGGTGGGCCAGAAGAGACATCTGGCGGTGCTGCGGCGCTGCGCCGACAAGCTGCAGCCGCCGCCCATGCTCGAGGAGTGGCAGACGATGATCCTGGCGCTGATCAGCCCCGCGCTCAAGGCCGCCTTCCCCAACCAACTGGGCGAGCTGATGCAGGAGTGCCGCGACGAGTGGCACAGCGAGCTCAAGCGCCACGCCGTCAACATCACGCTGCGCGAGGAGCCCGGCAAGAGCCGCAAACACCCCGCCGATAGAGGGTTCAAGTTCCTGGGCCGCTCCGACAGCCACAACAAATTCGTTAAAATCCGCGGCGAATTAAAGGACGGCGCTCTCATATTCCATCCCTTCATTCAGCTCATCCTCAGGTCGGCGGAGAAGATGCTGCCCAAGTGCCTGGTGAACCTGGCCGCGTACCGCGCGCTCGGCCCGCTCCACCTGCAGCAGTTCTACTCCACGGTGATCGAGAGCATCAAGAAGCAGGACGCGGCCATCAACAGCCACTGGTACACGCGCATCCTCGTCACTTGGCTGAAGAACCCGCGCTGCCTGAAGACCGTCAAGCCCAGAAAGGTCCCGAACTTCGTGATCTGCGTCAAGAACATGATCTCCTTGCAGCTACAAGAGATGATGCGCAGATCTATAGCGCACATAATCGACAGTTTGGCTGATCCTAATTGTGTTCCTATATTTAATGTAGATTTGGATTTCAACGGAGAATTCGTATTCGACCCACCTTTAGAATCGATTAGCGAAGTGTTCGGCAGCATCTTCGACGCCATCGTGACCATGTGCCAGAACCTGATGCCGGTGGAGCAGTACCTGCGGCTGCCGTACGACTACGACGCCCTGCCGGTGCGCTACAACGAGTGGCTGCACAGCAACGGCAGCAAGCGCCTGCGGGAGCAGCTGAGCGCCACGCTGCGCGTTCTGCAAGACTACATCGACAGATTGAAGAGACAATTTAGCATGTTGTACGGAGCGCCCGCGAAGCAAGCGCTTATGAACCATATCGCCAAATCCAAATCTTTCGAACAGGTACGCGATAAGATCTATTACTTCCAAGGCATTAGCGCCAAGATCTCAAAGGTTTTTGAAAATGCGTATTTCAACTGTGCTGTGGTGAATCAATCGCGGATGGCAGTGGGGCTCAAACAACGCGCCCAAGAGTTTATCAACATCATAATTAACGTGATTGTGAAAGCCCACATGAAAGAGAATGCCAGCATATGTGCAGCGTTTGAGGATATCGAAATGAAAGCTTTGAGACACCCCAAGTCTGCAGTTGAACTTGTGGAGCAGGGGAAGTTCATCGTGCACGCCAAGCAGGTCCTCGTGGAAGAGCTGAAGGAGCGCATCCTGGCTCAAATCAACATCGTCACCCACCTGCTAGAGATGACCGAGTTGACCCCGGAGCACGTGGAGCTGAACAGGCGCACCATCAGCTGGATCAACAGAATCAAGCCAATATTCGAGAAGAACGCCGCCGCATATGAATCGCACAAGATTGACATGGAGGAGCAGCTGCAGGAGCAGGTGGCCGAGCTGAACCGCCGCGTGGCGCAGATGGTGCCGTACCTCAACACGCTCGACAACATGGACGACATCGAGCACACGCTCGAGTACTTGGAGTCGTTGCGCAAGCTGGTGCACCACTTGGACGACTGCGACAATCTCGTCGAATGGATCAACGTCCAGGAGCAAACGTTTAAATTGGGCATCACGACGTACCCTGACCTGGAAGAGCTCAAAGATTACATCAAGCCCTTTCACTGCCTGGTGCATCTGGTCCACCGCTGGAAGCGCAGTTACTATGTCTGGATGGACGGGCCTTTCGAGTACCTAGACTA
This sequence comes from Leucoptera coffeella, assembly GCA_030578115.1. Taxonomy (NCBI): domain Eukaryota; kingdom Metazoa; phylum Arthropoda; class Insecta; order Lepidoptera; family Lyonetiidae; genus Leucoptera; species Leucoptera coffeella. The sequence goes on from JAMBLF010000892.1 coordinate 41,391, forward strand.
CACCCAAATAGAAAGCGATCATGACTTTTATTACAAAGAATTTCTCAAGATCATGAAAGTTTACAAGCATAAGATAAAACAACAAATTGCAGAGGGTGTGGAGAGGCGGTTCGAAGGCTCAGTCGATGATCCCAACCTCGATTTCATGCCGGCTCCTATAAAGCTTTGTCAGTTAGCCATAAATGAGATCAAGGATTGGAGGCCGAACGTACTCATGGCCAATATTATGTGCAATCCAGCCCTCAGGCAGCGGCATTGGGATGAAATGTCTCAAATCGCAGGTTTTGACCTTACACCCGATGCTGGGACTTCGTTGCGTAAAATAATCGACTATAACTTAGAAAACATCGATGAATATGAGATTATTAGCATTGCGGCTACTAAAGAACTAGCTCTGGTCACGAATCTGGATAAAATGATTGCTGAATGGAAAGACATTACTTTCAAGTTGAGTCCTTACAAAGATACAGGCATCAACATATTATCCGCTCTGGATGACGTGCAAAGCGTGCTGGACGATCACATTATCAAAACCATCGGAATGCGTGGCTCCGCCTTCGTGAAGCCTTTTGAGGCGCGCGTGCGGGCTTGGTACGACAAAATTCGCAGGACTAACGCCACCATAGACGAATGGGGCAAAGTTCAAAGTCAGTGGCTGTACTTGCTTCCTATATTCTCTTCCAAGGACATCGTGGCGCAAATGCCAGAGGAAGGCGCCATGTTCGCTGAAGTCAACAACATTTACCGCAGATACATGGGCATTGTAGAGAAAGATCCGCATGTACTCGAAATAGCTGGCAGTGAAGGAGTGCTAGAAAGCTTTCAAACGGCGTCAGCTCTATTGGAAAAGATAAACGATGGTGTGAACAATTACTTAGAAAAGAAAAGACTATACTTCCCACGGTTTTTCTTTTTATCTAACGACGAAATGCTAGAGATTTTATCAGAGACTAAGAACCCACTAAAAGTTCAACCGCACTTGAAAAAATGCTTTGAAGGAATCGAACGTTTGGTGTTTGATTCCGAATACAACATCAGCGCTATGATATCTATGGAGGGTGAGAAAGTATTGTTTCTAAGCAAAATCAGCGTCGAAGCTGCGAGGGGCTCCGTCGAGAAGTGGCTCGTCCAGGTGGAAGAACAGATGCTCAGAGCCGTCAAGTCGGAAACGGAAATTGCATATTATGACTATCCGAATAAGAAACGTGTGGACTGGATTTTGGATTGGGAAGGAATGGTGGTGTTAGCCGTGTCGCAGATCTATTGGGCTCTGGAAGCTCACGAAGCGCTCAACACCCACAGCATAGACGAGCTCAGCAGTTTCAGCAAGGCTTTGAATGTCCAACTCAATGAGACCGTAGCTGTAATCCGCAGAACTGACTTAACCAAACTCAGCAGCATCACTGTCAAAGCCTTGATCGTAATCGACGTCCACGCGAAAGACGTCGTGGCTGACCTGGTCTCCAAAAATGTAACAGAAGAAACCGATTTCCAATGGTTAGCTCAGCTACGATATTATTGGGAAAATGAAAGTGTATTAGTCAAGATTATAAATGCGACAGTCCCTTACGCTTATGAATATTTGGGCAACTCTGATCGCTTGGTGATCACCCCTCTTACGGACCGCTGCTACAGAACGCTGATAGGCGCTTACTACCTGCACCTGAACGGAGCGCCCGAGGGCCCCGCCGGCACCGGCAAGACCGAGACCACCAAGGACTTGGCCAAGGCGCTCGCCGTGCAGTGCGTGGTGTTCAATTGCTCCGACGGGCTGGACTACAAGGCGATGGGCAAGTTCTTCAAAGGGCTGGCTGCGTGCGGCGCGTGGGCATGCTTCGACGAATTTAACAGGATAGATGTCGAGGTGCTTTCCGTGATCGCGCAGCAAATTTTGTGCATCATTCAAGCCGTGCGGCAAAAACTTGAGTATTTTGATTTCGAAGGTACTCTGTTGAAGCTGAACCCGGCTTGCTACGTTTGCATCACCATGAATCCAGGCTATGCGGGGAGGTCAGAATTACCAGATAACTTAAAAGTTCTGTTCCGTACGGTCGCTATGATGGTCCCAGACTACGCGATGATTGGAGAAATTTCACTCTACTCATTTGGGTTCGACGATGCTCGCAACTTGTCAGTTAAAATTGTGACTGTTTATCGCCTGTGCTCAGAGCAGCTGTCTTCTCAAAACCATTATGATTATGGAATGCGAGCAGTGAAAACGGTTTTGTCAGCAGCCGGTAATTTGAAACGTGCTTTTCCGGATGAAAATGAAAGTATATTACTATTACGCTCAATTATAGACGTTAATTTAGCAAAATTTTTGGCATTTGACGTTCCTCTTTTCGAAGGTATTATATCTGATTTATTCCCGGGAATAGTTTTGCCAAAGCCAGACTATGACAACATTAGAAATGCATGCTTGGAATGTTGTAAAGAAAACAATCTCCAACCTGAAGAATGTTTCTTGCTAAAAATTATTCAAACCTATGAAATGATGATTGTACGGCACGGTTTTATGATAGTTGGTGATCCGTTTTCTGGGAAATCTTCAACATTGAAAATTTTAGCCAGTGCTTTAACAATGATGGATGAATTGAATCAACAAGGTGGCGTCGAATGCTACTACAAAGTCTTGAATCCTAAGGCTTGTACCATGGGCCAACTTTACGGTGCTTTTGACCCTATATCTTATGAATGGACAGACGGTATCGTTGCGACCTTATTCCGAAACTTTGCTACGGAGGATACCCCTGCCAGAAAATGGTTAGTGTTTGACGGCCCCGTGGATGCTGTGTGGATTGAAAACATGAATACCGTCTTGGACGATAACAAAAAGCTTTGCCTTACTTCTGGAGAAGTAGTAGGGATGACCCCCGTCATGTCTATGATATTTGAGGTGATGGATCTCACGCAAGCGTCGCCTGCGACCGTGTCCCGCTGTGGCATGATTTACATGGAGTCTGCCTCTCTTGGCATCAAGCCTTTTTGCAACTCTTGGTTGAATAAATTAGACCCCATGTGGGGCGATGACAACGTGCCCTTTGTTAAGAGTCTATGTGAATGGCTTTTCCAGCCGTTGCTATATTTTGTTCGAAAAAATTGCCATCAACTTGTAACCGCTGGAGAAATCAATTTACTAGTGAGCACATTGAACTTAGTAGATATGATAATGGCTAATGCTATAGCCGGAGAAGAAGATTCGAGATTCCTGCGAACGTGGATTACGGCAGCGTTCATGACAGCCGTCGTGTGGGGCATCGGGGGCATATTGGACTCTCCTTCGCGTGACAAGTTTGATGAACTAGTCAAGAGCTACTTCCGCGGTGATTTGGGTATGCCTGAGGGTACTGATAAACTCGACATCTCCGTACCGATCGAAGGGATGATCATTGATCATATTTACATTTACAAGAATAAGGGAGCATGGAAGCCAATCGTAGAGCAAGTAAAAGCCACTCCGACAAAGGAGCAAATAAATTTGTTGCAAACGGTGATACCTACTGTAGAAACGGTGAAAACTATTTACCTTCTAGATCTCCACACGACGCATGCGCAGCCCTTGCTCCTGATCGGGCCCACTGGCACTGGCAAGAGCTTTTACGTTCAGAACTATTTAATGACCGTAAACATGGACAAATACACTCCTGGATTTATAACTTTCACTACGAATACCTCAGCAAATCTAGCGCAGGAGCTCATCATATCGAAATTGTTGAAGAGGAGAAAGAATAATTACGGCCCAGTCAAGGGCAAGCAAGCTGTTTTATTCATCGATGACATGAACATGCCTGTGAAGGAAAAGTATGGAGCGCAACCTGCAATTGAATTGCTTAGACTTTATTTTGATCAGAAACACTGGTACGATCTCAAGACGACCGACAAGTTGCTCATATTCGATACATTTTTCTTTGGTGCTATTGGCCCTGTCGGAGGAAGTCGTCAACTCATCTACCCGAGACTGCTCCGGCACTTTAATATTTATTCCATCAATGAGTTTTCGGCGGACAGTATGTATAAAATATTCTCATCCTTGCTACAAATCGGTTGGCGATTACATGGTTTCGGACAGGACGTCCAACCAATCATAGTGAACATCATCAACGCTACGATGGAAATTTACGAGCAAGCGAGTATGGGTCTGCTTCCGACGCCAGCCAAGTCTCACTACGTGTTCAATCTGCGAGACGTCTCCCGAGTGATCCAAGGGTGCGCGCTCTTACGCAAAGAATCCTCGGACAACAGGAAAGTGTTTACGCGTCTGTGGGTGCATGAGATAATGCGGGTGTTCTATGATAGGATGGTTGACGATACCGACCGCGGCTGGTTTTTTGATTTACTAAAGAAGGTGACAAAAGAACATCTTAAGGACACCATGGAAATGGCACTCGACAATTACCAAAATAAGAACGGAGAAGTTACTGAAGAAAACATCAAAGGCTTGATGTTCGGAACCTACATGGATACGGAGAGCTTGGAGAACGACCGCAAGTACGAGGAACCTCCCAACAGAGCCATCCTCTTGGACATCGCTACAAGAATGTTGGAGGAGTACAACGCGACGCATAAAGCTAAGATGTCAATAGTATTGTTTGACTACGCCCTTGAACATCTGTCCAAAATATGCCGCATAATGTCTATGCCCCAAGGGAACGCGTTACTGGTGGGCGTGAGTGGGTCGGGCCGCCAGTCGCTCGTCCGCCTGGCCGGGACCATTTTGGGGCAGCGTGTGTTTCAGCCCGAAATCACAAAAACGTACAGCATTAAAGACTGGTACGATGATCTGAAATCTGTTCTGCGTGATTCCGGAGCCCTAAATAAGGACACTACTCTTCTTTTCGCTGAAAATCAAATAACAATGGAAACCTTCATACAAAATATTGACAGTTTATTGAACTCTGGAGAGGTACCAAATATGTATGGATTAGATGAGCAACAAGAAATCATGGAGCTAGTCCGTTTAGCTGCCCAGGGGGGGAACAGGAACCTCGACATAAGTCCTTTGGAGATCTTGAGTTTCTTTGTGGGAAGGTGTAAAGCCAAGCTTCACATTGCGTTGATATTCAGTCCGATCGGCAGCGCGTTCCGTACGAGGTTGAGGCTTTATCCATCGTTAGTGAATTGTTGCACCATCGACTGGTATGACAGTTGGCCCGAGGATGCGCTCGAGATGGTCGCCCGCAACTTTATAGAAAAGGTCCCTTTGCCAGAGCCCGTGAGAGCCGCCGCGGTGATAGCTTGCAAACAGTTCCATGTCGACGCTCGGAGCATTTCAAACGACTTCTTTTTAAATTATGGCAGAAAAACTTACATAACATCTGCAGCATTTATCGACCTCATACATTGTTTTAAAACCCTCAGTATAAAGAAACAAAGAGATTTAAAAATGGCGAGACTACGGTATACTAACGGTTTGGACAAATTGAATTTAGCGGCTTCTGCGGTGTCTGTGATGCAACACGACTTAAAAGTGTTAAAACCGCAGCTAATGGTCATGGCAGAAGCTTCAGCCAAAATGACTAAGCAAATTGAAATAGAAACCCAGATAGCTGACAAAGCAGCCGCTCAAGTTCGAGAAGATCAGAAAGTTGCAAACGTACAAGCAGCCGCTGCTCAAGAACTGAAGAAGGATTGTGAAGCAGACTTAGCGTTGGCTTTACCCATATTGGACGACGCAGTTGCCGCTCTAAACACCCTGAAACCGGCCGACATTTCTATCGTAAAGTCTATGAAAAATCCACCATCAATCGTTAAACTAGTCATGGCAGCAGTTTGTGTTATGAAAGGCATACCTCCTGATCGTATTCCTGACCCTAACAAGCCAGGAACAATGATGCTAGATTTTTGGGGTCCTAGTAAAAGGATACTTGGAGATATTAACTTTCTGGAGTCTTTGAAACATTTTGACAAAGATAATATACCACCGGCCACAATGGCTAAAATTCGTAAAGAATATATTCCTAATAAAGAATTTAAGCCAAATATCATAGCCAAAGCTTCCGCTGCAGCCGAAGGGTTATGTAAGTGGATAATTGCAATGGATATGTATGATGCCGTAGCAAAAGTGGTCGCTCCAAAAAAAGCCAAGTTAGAATCGGCGGAGCGAGACTTTGCTGCCACTATGGCGATCTTAAACGAAAAGAAGGCTACGGTTGCTCGCCTCGAGGCCCAATTGGCGCAACTGAACGAAGCTCTCGAAGAAGCCAACGCCAAGAAGCAAGAGCTAGAGGACCAGGTGCAATTGTGCTCTGACAAGTTGTATCGTGCTGAAAAGTTGATAGGAGGGTTGGGCGGAGAAAAGCAACGATGGATGGACGCTGCCAATTCACTGCAAATTCAATTTGACAATCTAGCTGGAGATATGCTCGTTTCGTGTGGAATAATATCATACTTAGCACCTTACATATCCTCTATAAGGCATGCTACTATTGCAAGATGGACGAAACTTATAAAAGAATTGAATTTACCGCATTCAGTCAAGTATTCACTAAGAGACATTCTTGGCTCTGAGATAAAAATACAGGATTGGTGTATTGCAGGTTTGCCTCGGGACGACTTTTCTGTGGACAATGCCATCATTGCCAACAACTCGTTGCGTTGGTCGCTGCTCATTGATCCACAAGGCCAAGCTAACAAATGGATCAAAACTCTAGAAAAAGCTAGTGATTTACAAATTTTAAAGTTTGACGATGGCAATTATATGAAGATAATAGAAACTTGTCTTGAATATGGGAAACCAGCTCTCTTCGAAGATGTTCTTGAAGATGTGGAAACTCCGCTGGATCCAGTCTTACTAAAACAAACATACACCCAAGCTGGAAAAGAATTTATTGCATTAGGAGATAATGTCATAGAATACCATCCTAATTTTAGGTTGTATTTAACTACAAAATTAAGGAATCCCCATTACTTACCCGAGACAATAAATAAAGTTACTTTGATAAATTTTGCTCTGACAAAAGAAGGACTGGAAGATCAATTGTTAGGTATCGTTGTAGCAAAAGAAAGGCCAGACTTGCAAGAAAAACGTGAAAAACTCATTTTGCAAAGTGCGCAAAACAAAGCGGCCTTGAAGCAGGTAGAAGATGACATACTGCGGACGCTGCAGGACACCAAAGGCGACATTCTAGAAGATGAAAGTGCAGTGGAAGTGTTGGACTCCTCGAAACTCCTTTCGGTGGACATCATGAAGAAACAAGAAGCCAGCGCGGAAACTGAAATAATACTGGAACAGTTTCGCCATGGGTACCGACCCATCGCTTCCCACACAGCTATCCTGTACTACTGCGTGACGGAGCTGCCCAATGTCGATCCCATGTACCAGTATTCCCTCGTCTGGTTTATAAATTTGTATGTGTTGTCAATCGAAAACGCCAATAGATCTAAAGATTTGGATAAACGATTGAAATATCTAAAAGAGACTTTCACGTACTATTTATATTCTAACGTATGCAGGTCCCTTTTCGACAAAGATAAACTCATGTTTTCTTTTATAATGTGCACAAAAATGATGTTAGCTGCAGAAACAATCAGACACGATGAATATGTTTTTCTGATAACAGGTGGAACACCAGTGGAAAACCTTAACAAGAAGCCGTGCACTTGGCTGCCTGATAAAAATTGGGATGAAATATGCAGAGTCGGTTCTCTTGATTCATTCAAACACTTTTTAGAACTTTTTCTTAACGAACTTGACGAATGGAAATTAGTTTATGATCACATCGAGCCTCATAGGACCCCCCTTCCTGGAAACCTAGATGAGAAATTAACTCAATTTCAAAAGTTAATTGTAGTCAGGCTCATACGGTCTGACAAACTGACAATAGCGATATCAGAGTTTGTTGAGAAAACAATGGGTAAAAAGTTCATCACCCCGCCGCCGTTCGATATAGCTAAATCATTTGGCGATTCCAATTGCTTGGCACCTCTTTTGTTTATCTTGTCTCCCGGCTCAGACCCAATGGGATCGTTAATAAAATTTTGTGAGAAAATGGGTTATTTGAATAAATTCAATTATATATCTTTGGGCCAAGGGCAGGGCCCGATCGCTAAAGCGATGATAGAGAAAGCTCAGAACGAAGGTGGATGGGTTTGCCTTCAGAACTGCCATTTGGCTACATCTTGGCTGCCGACGTTAGAGAAGACGGTGGAAGGTTTCGACCTGACGAACACGGACCTCGGTTTCAGATTGTGGCTGACAAGTTATCCTACTGATCAATTTCCTCAATCGATATTGCAGATTTCTGTCAAAATGACCAACGAGCCGCCTACTGGTCTCCAGAACAATCTGTTCCGTTCTTATCTAAGTGAGCCATTAAAGGAAACAGAATTTTTCGAGGGTTGTCCAGGGAAAGAGAAGACCTTCAGCAAACTTTTGTACGGGATTAGCTTCTTCCATGCCGTAGTGCAGGAGCGGAAGAAGTTCGGGCCTCTAGGGTGGAACATTCAGTACGGATTCAATGATTCCGACTTCCAGATTTCTGTGATGCAACTTCAAATGTTTCTTAATCAATATGAGGAGATACAATACGTTGCAATCAAATATCTGACCGGGGAATGCAACTATGGAGGAAGAGTGACGGACGACTGGGACAGGAGATTGATCGTTACTATTCTGGACAACTTTGTAAACGAAGGCGTAGTCAACGATCCAAACTACACTTTTTGCGATATTGGACCACAGTATAGCTTACCACGACGTTGTGAATATCAAGACTACTTAAAACATATAGAGATGGTACCTGTCAATCCTACGCCGGAAGTGTTCGGACTGCACATGAACGCCGGCATAACGCGCGATTACACTGCTTCGATGGCCTTGGCGTACTCGCTAATACTCGTGGAGGGCGGCGGCAGCCACGAGAGCGGCAACAGCGAAGCCATCCTTCTGAACATGGTAGGTGATATTCTATCCAAACTACCAGGATATTTTGACATCGAAGCAGCTTCAGCAAAATACCCGGTCGATTACAATGAATCAATGAACACGGTGCTCGTGCAAGAGATGGAGCGCTTCAACAAACTGCTCCGAGAGATCAAGACTTCACTCAACGACCTGAACAAAGCGGTCAAAGGTCTGATCGTGATGTCGCCGGCGCTGGACCTGCAAGGCAGCGCGATGCTGCTGGGCAAGATCCCCGAGAACTGGCAGAAAGTGTCCTACCCCAGCTTGAAGCCCCTGCCGAGCTACGTGTTGGATTTGGTAGATCGCCTGCAGGCCCTTCAAAAGTGGTACCAGCACGGCAAGCCTCCGACCTTCTGGTTGTCTGGCTTCTTCTTCACGCAAGCTTTCCTCACCGGCTCCATGCAAAATTACGCCCGTCAAAAAAAGATTCCGATCGACTGGCTCATGTTCGACTTTAAAGTGATGAATTCGGACTACGAGCATTCCCCGCCGGAGAGCGGCGTCCACGTGACCGGCATGTTCATGGACGGCGGCCGCTGGGACCGGCTGAGCGCCGCCATCGCGGAGCAGCTGCCCAAGGTGCAGAACGAGCCCATGCCCGTCTTCTGGCTGTTCCCCATCGTCAAGGGCGAGTTCTCCGTCGGCAACCGGTACCGCTGCCCCCTCTACAAGACACTGGAACGAAAGGGCGTGCTGGCAACCACCGGCCACTCATCTAATTTTGTTTTAGCTTTCTACATCCCGACCAAATTGGACCCTGCGCATTGGATCAAGCGAAGCGTCGCCTTGATTTTACAATTAGATAACTGACACTATGAGATTGGGCTGTCTTGCTGCGAGGTCCGAGTCTTTGTGTGTTGTTACTTCGATGGGGGACACAGTGCTCATCGTATTGAGTTGATTGGTGATTGTTTGAGAGTAACATTAACTGATAAGAAGAATAAATTACGAGCGTTTGTTGGCTCTGATTCTAAAATATTTTAAAGTTTATTTTATTTTGCCCTACGAGTTTTATAGGAAATGGTTTATGTCTCAAGATCATGTTCTTACCGTTTGTTTATTGAACCATTTCTGACCTTGTGTGTGACTTATAATTGATGTCTTAAGTAAGAGAAGTCTCTAACATCTAGAGCCAGCCATGGCGACGAATGCACATTGTTATTATTGTAAACCTAGATGTATTTAGATTAATTATTTTAATTAAAAACTTTGTACTTTAACATAAGGTTTTATTTGGTCCAACTCTTGTGGCGCATCACGGGTCGTGGCCTCGCAGCGTCTCCCGGCGGATGGCCTCGGCCTCCACCAGTCTGCGCCGCAGCTGCAGCATCATCGCGTAATTTCTTTTCTGGAAATAATCTACTTTTATCTAACAATTTTTTTTGGTATATAAGTTTTTATTTATAAGTTAATTTCGTAACTGAGCTTCGTATAATTGAATTTAGTCAGAGGTTATATTTCGAAAAACTCTCAGCCCAAAAGATACCTCTTACGAATTACCGGAAAAAGGGCAGATACTTTCAATGTTTAGGTCAACAACCGCATTGCAGATGTCAAGTCACTAGTTTAACACACGTAACTTAAGACTAAGGTCTTAGTTCCTTTGAGTTCAGTTGTTTAGCTGAAGAAGTCAGGTTCTTACCAATGCAATGATATTGGTATTGCTTGGAGCACGGGAACTTATGACTGGAGCAACGAGGTAAAATAAGGATCCGCAGCTACATACATACATACACACGCTTCACGACTTGTGTCTACACACTCCCTTTTTTATTATGGCGGGGTAGTCAGAGGCTTGAATGCCCATCTCCGAAATTTCGAAGGCATGTTAGGTATGGGTCATTCGAAGCCCGCGTATCACTAGATAGACAGCACCCAACGTGATAGGTAGTGACCCGTATCGCCGTATATAGGCACTGACTATTACCTATCCTGAGGGATAGGCAGGTTTCCTCACGATGTTTTCCCTCACCGTTAGCGACTGTAAATTATGTACGTAAATGAAAAACACATTTTAAATTTCATTCATTGGTACATGCCAGAGTCGGGATTCGAACCTAGGACCTTTCTCATACGAAGTCCAAGGTCTTACCCTTTTTTTTTTCTTCTGCTTTCCAGTTGATTATATATGCTATATGTGTATTTATCTATATATAATATGTATATATTTCTTAAATATATGTTGTCTAGTACCCTTAACACAAGTCTTCAATGTACTTACCAAAGGGCTAGTTCAATTGGTGTAATAATGTCCAAATATTATTATTAAATATTATTACCCACTGGGCTACAGCCACTATAATATAGGATCCGCAGCTGTGTATATATATATATATATATATATATATATATATGTATGTATGTATTGTGTGTATATATATATAGCAAAATATAGAGAGGTGGTAGTGCCGTGGATGAGGACCTTGAGCACGGCGCACTCGGTGCTGAGGGCGGCGGCCTCCGCCTCCAGCCGCATGGCCTCCAGGAGGTTCCGCTCGCTCTCCTTCTCAACGCGCGTCCTCTGCTGCGCCCTCCTCTCCTGCTTCTGCACTTCCCTGTCTCGTAGATCCTGACATGCACGATGCACCTTTTCTCTTTCTGAATACATACATACATATATCAATGTGCTGCAATCCATGTCGGGTAGACGGAAACCTTGGACGATACTCCTAGGTCACTTTTTGACATATTTAAAAAGTGGGTTGTGATGTTTTATGGAACATTGGTGGACAGGGTGCTACCCCAACGCCAAATTGATTCTGTTTGGCTCTGGTCCCTTAGTCGCCTCCTACGATATGCCAGGAAAACTGCCAATAAGCATTTTTTCATATTTAAACGTCACCCCTGTTTCCCTGTAGAGGGGTAGGAACAGAGATCATGAATCCCCTGTTTATCCCGATCCAGACAAACCACTTTAGCTTCATTGTCACACACACCTCCTAATACACACTTGGCAGTTGTAGGTACTTCTTACTGCACCCTTTTTCAGTTGCGTTTATCTCACAGTAACGTTTCTTATTGAACCAGGCTCTGCGTAACCGCCCTTTCACTTCACTCACTTATGTTCCTTTTGTCAATCTACTATCGTTCCACCGCATAACATATCCAAACCATCGAGAGATCTTTTCAATGTTTGTCACCGCATCATAGATAATACGTGGGGATATGATTATACATTTACCTTGTTCATACATGTGATCAAAAGCATCCTTGTGCAGATTGAGCGATGCCACGTGTTCCTGAATCTTGGTCTGCTCCGAAGCCTTGCATATCTGCATCACCGATATCTGGCACCTGGCCTGGGCGGTGCGTCTCGTTTGCTCCTAAGTGAGCATTAATTACAGCCTTAACACATCAGAATCGTTTTTGTTAAGAGTAAACATCAAGGCTTCTTAAGATGTTTGTAGTTTGCTCATGGCAAATCTTACATAGTTACCTATAGTTACTTTTTACCATTCAACGATAAAATTGACAATAAGTGATCACTGCCTATCGGTGAAAAAAATTCAGCACCTTACGTTGCTTAGAAAATTTGTGCCTGAACAGATATTATTTTAGTTGCAAGAATATTACTAGCATTTTCTTCTAGGCGTGTTGTAAGTGGTGACCAAGGACGGATTCTTGACTAAAGTACGATGTAAGGTATGGTGTTTACTTAGGATTTTTTGGGCTTCGTCACTCAACATGGTATAGTAACTCAATATAGCGATTAATAAGGTGAAAGACGTGATTGTGCATGTATAACCTGAAGTTGTTCTTCATAAAACTCGATTGCACTACCGTTATAGTTGAATTCTTCATCTAAGGCTCTATCGATATTCCGTAATTTGAGCAATTCACTTTCCTCCAATAAACATTTTCTTTTTACTGGAATGCGTAAATGAAGGAAATAAATAAACGAAAAGTGTATACTGGTAGTTGGATAAAAGTAATGGTGATTGGCATGCATATATTAAAGAGCTCATTAATTATTTAGATAGATGACAACAAAAATAAATTTTACTTACAAATTTTTAATTGTTCTTTTAATTCGTCAATATTTTCAGTAACATTAGTCATTTTAGAATAGTTCTTAGAGTAATTCAGATGAGCAAATAAACTTTTTCCCATTGGCGCCAAAAGTCATAATATGTCCTCGTGCTAATAAGTCAAAGACAAGTAAATACAAATAGCACCAAATAGTAAGAAATGTGTCATTAAACCAGTTGTAATAGTGTCTTTGCGATGTAATGATTAACTTAACTTAACTTAAATCAATTTTATACATTATTACTTATATTAGGATGGAAATTAAATATAATGATGCATAGTGTTTTGTTACATTGATTTTTATTTCGCTTAAATCATAATCCCTAAATATCAGTCAAAACGCATCATATAAATAAATAGTTAATAAATGATTGTCAGTCAGTTAACTACTGAAAAACGCCTTGACCGGCGAGTGCGTGGATAAATTTTGTATTGTTTTGCGTATTAGAGCTGAACTAGAAGATTCATAGTCTTTAAAATGTAAAATAAATTTACTATGTGTTATTTTCGGGACAAAAAGTTTTAAAGATTGTGAAGTTAAACACAAAATCACAATGGTGTCGAGCAGCACGAGGGTGATCCAAGTCACAAACATTGCTCCTCAGGCTACTAAGGACCAGATGCAGACGCTGTTTGGGTACCTGGGCAAGATAGACGATATCCGCTTGTACCCCACAATCCGCGATGTCTCCTGTCCGGTGCAGTCCCGAATTTGTTACGTGAAATATTATGATTCCGCCACCGTGAACGTCGCGCAGCATATGACTAACACGGTGTTCATAGACCGGGCCTTGATTGTCATTCCCATGCAGTCCGGAGAGATCCCCGATGAACACAAAGCGCTGGAAATGTCTAGCAACGGGACGCTCGTTCCCGGCTTGAGTCCAGTGGAGCCCCGTTTGCCACCGCATGTGGTGAACGTTCTAGATGGAACTCCTCCCAACCAGGTGATCAGAACAGAGGACCCTAACCTGACGGCGTCAGGGTTGCCGCCATATCCGCCACTACCGGCCGCATATGATGCCAGGCAGGTTGAAGAGATACGGAGGACTCTGCTCATAATAGACTGTGGCTCGCTCTCCCACAAGGAGCTGATAGACTACTTTGGGCAGGCTGGAGAGGTGAAGTTCCTCAAGTTCTGCGAGAGGGATGGTGACAGTCTGAAGTACGCTTTGATTGAGATGTCAGAGCAGGAGTCCATCATCAAGGCTTTGAAGTTAAACAACACTTCTTGTAATGGACAAGTCATTAAGGTAATTTCTCAACATTTTTGAAGAGATCATTTAATAGAATACCAATTTGCACATAGACTAAGGCACTAGGGATTAATGCAATCTATTGGCAGAAGAGCTAGTAACTTGTCAACAATATTGTATTTTTTTATTGCAATCATAACCTCAAAAGGTTTGCTTTAAGTAGCAGGAGGTCGCGCTACCTACCTAAAATTTCATTGTATGCTTCTCTCTGATTGGTTGATTAGGAATTGTTGATGTAGGGTTAGTTTCGTTTAGTTTATTGGGCGCCGTGGTTTCCGCAATTAGTCCCCACTAAGCCGACGGCAGAAAATAATATCTATTTGAATTGTCTTCGACTTGGAAAGGGATTAGGAATTGTTGATGTAGGGTTAGTTTCGTTTAGTTTATTGGGCGCCGTGGTTTCCGCAATTAGTCCCCACTGGGACCATTTGTTGATGTAGGTTTCTAAATATCACAATATAATAATTAATCTTGTTCCAGGTACACCACGCTACACAAGCGATAGTGAAGCCGCAAGCCAAGAGCAATGAGGCAGCCCAGAGGGAGATAGAGGAGGCCATGTCACGAGTCAAGGAGGCCCAGAACTTCATCTCGGCCGCCATTGACCCAGTCATTGGGCTGCTCTCCAAGGATAAACGCAGGTGAGCTTAAACAAAGATTAAGGTATTTGCGTACTTTAATAATACATATGGTAAGGTCTAGCTGAAAGGTAGTATTGGCAGTGTTTGTACAGAGTGATTTTAGAAGGGTAGAAATTGACTTCTATATCTTTAGAATATGACTAAGGACTCCTAACAGTGATGTAGATAAAAATAGTGCAGCAATATACACCAATGGATAAAGCAAAAACTTTAATATTTCATAATAATGATATTATTAGAACAAAAATTAATGAAAAAAATGTATTGTTGGTTAAGTTTGAAGAATAGGTACATAATATGTGTAACATCTACATTCTCTGCATGAGGCTTCCCAGTCAACTATATTATCTTCTGATTGTTTCACATAAATTGTGATAATGAAAACAACTTTGCTCTACTTCTCCTATTCAGTCAGGTTGTTGATTATATATGTATTTATCTGTCTATGACAAACAAGTTTATAAATATTTCTTAAATATGTGTTGCCCAGTTTCCTTACATAAGTCCTATATTTACTCCTCAAGGGGCTAGTTCAATTGTCATAATAGAGTTTTAAAAAATGTAATAAAAAAATGAGGCTGCACTGTTATTTAAGATATCACTATATCCCATGTTTGTATTTTCTTCAGAAAGAAGCAAAGGCAAGTGTTGTGTTTGAATGTTTTTACTTAACTCCTATTGCTCTTTACTAATTGATGGAAGATTTTGTTTGATACTTTAAAGACATTTATTCTGTTAACACTATTGAATTTAGGAAGTTAAATAAAATGTATATATAGTATATAATATACAATTTATTCAACAAATTTTCACACTTATAATATCTAAATGTAATATAATGTACCTTATACCTAATTCAAAAAATATACATGTATGATCAATTAATTTTAAAAAGAACCAATAAGTTGTTGCAAACTACATTAACAAATGATTCTTAGCTATTTATTTTATTTCCTGCATTATATTAATTATTTCTAAATGTACTTATACTTGTGTGTGTGGTGTTTGTGTGTGAACAGTGGTCTGAGTTGACTCCTCATTTTGTTTCATTGTTGTAGCCAATATTATGTCCCCCCCATAAAACAATGGTGGGTGACATTACAGTGTGCGTGAGTACTACATTATTCACTTTATGTTTAAGGGTGTGGCTACCTAGCTGCTGTAGGCATACATACACATCATACAAGCCTCCCTACAGATGGGTAGACAGAGATCAAAAGTCTCAATGCTATCAAACCACTTTATTATTGAAAAATATAAAACTTAACTTTTTGCACTGCAGTTTTTAGTTAAGTAAAAGAATATTTAACTATATCAATTCATTGTTAGTTAGACTGTGTGTGAGACTCTGACGTAATGAGCAGGCAAGTACAACGTAATGTGCTATGGTTTCTTGTCTAATTGCTGATGAGCCTGATATGATGAGTGAATATAATTAAGTAAAAGTAAGTTAGCTATTAAGCATAGATCCACAGTCATACCCTCACCAATAACCAAAATGTTGTGATATTATAAGATATCTAATTATAAGATATATAATCTTAATAAATTGCAGGCATCTTGCTTAGTATAATATTAATTTTGATTGAAGTTTATGAGCAATAACTTTACCTAAACCCTGTGTTATAAATTCCATTTAGGATTTTTATTTGACATGCAATAATGATTATTTTCATTGTTTCTAGCCAAAATGATATTATAAATGAAGATGAGATTGGGTAATGTATAGCTATAAGGTGTTGCTAATCCATGTTGTTGAATCACTCTGAGCCACCATTGCATAATGGAGTCTACTACCGTACAAATTTTGCTAGGTGTACTAGCACTTAAACCATATTGTAATGAGTTTAATAGTAACGAGGATGCCAATTTCTTTTGCAATTTTTAGTTATTAAAACTTTTGAGAGATTTGGTATCTTTACACTAATTATAATATCAATTGTTGCTCTGTGTTCAAAATGTGTGCTGCAGGTATAGAAAACGGTCTAATATTTTTATACACTGTTATAATGAAATCCTTCTCCAGTACATCATTGTTTAGTGTATCATAAACCTCTTTAAAGTGATCAATACTTTTTTAAATTTATGACTTAAACAACTTGATCTAATAATCATTTCTTTATTGCGATTTCCAGACTGATTGCTTCAATTATGTACAAATGTTTTAGAAATTTGATGTAGAATAATTAATTCAAATTGATATGTGTAATGTGTTGTTGTTATTGCAGGACGCGCTCCAGGTCGCGGTCCCGGCGGCGCTCGCGATCCCGTTCCCGGCGCTCCAGGTCCCGCCACCGCTCGCGCAGGTCCCGCTCCCGCTCCAGACACCGCCGCAGGAGCCGCTCGCGCTCCAGGGGACGACATCGCTCCAGGTGAGCACTTGCACATAGACATGTAGTATAAAGTTCCTTCACATTGATTGGGTAGAAAGTGATGATAAGTAATATGTTTTAAGGAGTTATTTTTATAATCGCAGTAATGTACGTATATTTTAAGTAGTCATGCATTCTTCGTAATGAAAGAAGAATTTGAAATGTCCTTATTATATCGATTCCAAAGACAGATTGAAATATGTTCAGCAATTATGTAAGCTATGTATATTCTAAAGGAGCAGAATTTAGGCAACTTAAGGTGTTTGTCTGTAACTGGTAGTCCATTACGACTGGTTAAATAACCCACCGCATTACCATAAATGAATGAAATGCTTTGAAACAAACTTTGGCATCAGCTTCGGGACACCAAAGTTCCTTCTGACCCTTTAGCGATTACGCACGTGTTGCATATGCTTGATTGCAATTGGCAATTGTGATAAGTGCATTACACCCATACGGTCACGTGCTTATCTAGTTGCATCTACTTGTACAAACAGAGTCATGTGCTTCGGAACTAATGAGTCACTCATTTCGTAATCATTTCCATGCCTAGTAATTGTTACGTAATGGTAAAACATTACTTAATAGCAAATGAAATCGTGGTTCATTCACGAGTTCTATCGCAATGATAACATACGTTAGTTGCACAATGGGGGTTCAGGATACCGATGAGCCCCTCTGTATGGAATCCCATTTGGATAACGTGTAAGTATTTGACTTAATGAAGTGGACTACCGGGAATAGTTAAACCTGGATACGAGAAATAGTATGACTATTGGACTATAGGCTGTACTGTATGTACTGTAGTATTATATTATCTGTGCTATAGGTAAAGGGACTTGGCGTGCATATGTATGTGTATTAAGTTCTGAAGTTTTGTTTGTGTTAATGCTTTTATAATTTAATATGTTAGGTAGGAAAACAAATGGACTCTGTTATTTGGATACCTTTTTAAATGGAACGGTCGTGATGTATGTGTATGTAAAGACTTAATGCAAATGTCTCACAGTGATCTTTTATGAGGTACATTCAACTCTTCAAGTTCAGTAGCCCTTGATTATTACCTATACCAAGAAGTAGGCAGGTCTCTTCCGTAAACGTATGTTTGTTAAAATAGATTATTCCCTTCATGCTTGATAGTCAAAATAACTACAATAGCTACACGTGTTGATTGTTTTGAGATTATCTGGGACTTAGAATGAAACTAGCGGCTTTAGTCGGCATGTCGTATCGTAACAATCGTCAATGTACTTTACTCGCATTATTTGGGGATTTTAGTTATATACACCAGACATTTGCACCAATATTTGTAACTATCTTACATATTTGTAGCCAAGAAAACCAGACTAAAGTTGTTCAGCATTTGGAATGACGTATGTATGTGTTACTTTTGTTAGCAATACTAATCCATTAAGTTGTGAACAGCCGCTCCCGGTCCCGGCACCGCAGCTCGCGGCGCTCCCGCTCCAAGTCCCGGCACCGCTCCACGCGCTCCTCCAAGAGAGAGCGCTCCAGAGACAGGGACAAGAAGGAGAAGAAGGAAGACAAGGAGAGAGAGAAGAAGGACAAGTCCAAGTCCAAGACTCCCGCCAAGGAGACACTAGGGGCCGACGCCAGGGGGGAGGAGAAGGTGGAAGAGAAAGCCAAGAGCCCCGCCCAGGCCGAGACAGAGCTCGAGGCGGACAAGGAGAAGAGCTCCAAGAAGGAGCGCAAGACCAGGTCCCGCTCTCGCGACAAAAGGAGGTCGAAGTAAGTCGCTTTCACCATTATTGTATTGTAAGGATATTCCTAGGAAAATGTTAGTTTTGCAGAGCTCTCTGCCTGGTGTAACAGGTAGTCAGTATATGTGATATGTGAGGCGATTCTTTTAACATAACATACGCTTCACAACTTGTGTATACACATTCCCTTTTCATTGTGACGGGGTCAGAGCTTGAAACATTTAATTTTCTTTTTACAACTTTCATTAATCATGTTTTTTTTTTTCAGGTCACGGCACCGCTCTCGTTCCCGGTCGCGTCGCAAGCGGTCCCGCTCTCGGCGTCGCTCGCGTTCGAGGGACCGCAAGCGCTCTCGCTCAAGGGATAGGAAGCGCTCTCGCTCCAGGGAGCGCAAGAAGTCCCGCTCCAGGGACAGGAAGAGATCCCGCTCGCGCGACCGCAAGAGGTAAGCACAATGGCACATCTAATAAACTCATCTATCTTTGTCATTTGATGCGTTATAGTGATGATTAGCAAATTTTGAGTATTTAATGTGACAACACAATACTTGCACACTACGTGTTCATAAATTACCAAAACTTATGAAATACTTTCATACGTAAGATAAACACGTAAGAAATTTATCATGGACGACAATGAGTATTATGTCATTATTATTATTATTTTAAATTACTTATCTAAATAAATATTTATGAGTTTTTTACTTTTACAATTAGAATTTATTAACCGTTGCTTTTTTGTGTATTACAGGTCCCGTTCCCGAGACCGCAAGCGTTCCAGATCCCGCGAGCGCAAGCGCTCCCGCTCGGCGAGTAGGCGCACGCGCGAGAGCAAGACGCCCAAGTCGAAGGAGGCCACGCCGCTGCCCGCCATCGCCGAGGAGAACCAGGACAGGACCTCGCCGCACAACATGGACATCTCCGACTCCCCGTAGGCTCCACACCTGCCTCTACGTACAAGCTACAAGCCCTCGGATATGTAAAAGCATGCTGTATAGTTTTCTTATTGGATATGTTCTTAAGATAATGTAGATAATTTGAACAATTGATGCAAGCAGCGTGATACATCTTTGGGTGTATAATTGGGGCCTGGAGTAGCAACTATGATAGCTGCTTTTGGTTTTCTCTGCCCTTTACCATTGCGGTTCTGATTTCAGAGACCAAAAAATGTGAATATTATTTGAATTAGCTTTTACATAAACATTATTGTGTGTCAAGCGAAAACCCGTAAAATATCTTTTTTAATTACTGATTTAAGTGAAATAAAATTAAGTAACAAAACATATGTTTTATTTACATCCTTCCATTTTTATGTTTCCCAACCATTCCACAATATTATGGTTCCATTTTAAAACCTAAATTTATGAAACCGCCTTAGTGCGAACATCGAGATACTTTGAATAGCTGTATGATATCAACAGTGTGTACATTATCACATTCAGACACAAAAACGCGAGATACTCATACATTTACGTCATTTACTTAATTACATTTACTTAATTCATAACATATCCTCGGTTACTAGCCATGATATGCTGTTGTGGTGACAAATTGCTGGCGCATCAACCCATAAATTCCCTTCCTATAATATGTCCGGACAGACATAACTAAGATGTTGAATCTTTTAAGTACAATGTAGCTCTAAAGTCATTGAAGGACAATCATTATATAATATCAAAAAAACATGAGGAAAATTTCATAAGTTTTGTTCTTCGTCACTTCAAGCACGGCACGTGCATACTGAATATACATGTATGGCTCTTCATCGGCGTACAAAGATACAGAAGTTGATTATCCTTTCATAAAAAAACATCATTATTACATAATTAACCATATGCACATAATTATATTATATTAAGTTGTAAAATCATGCTTCGATGGTTTGGACATGTTATGCGGATGAAAGAATATATGTGGGTAAAGTGGAAGAACGGTTACTTAGGGGCCGGTCCAATAGGACAGTCAGGCGTCATTTTTAAAAAGAGTGACGTTAGAAGTACTTATAACCGCCGAGGTGTATGGTCTGGACATATAAGGATCCGTGAACTCTGCCTACCTCTCTACAGAAAATCAGGCGTTATATTTATGTATGTATATTCAGTTCACTATAATTTACCGAACATGTATATTTGACTGACGTATTGAGTAATCTGTGAAACCATCGCTTTAAAAATAAATAAATAATCGTCTTCGTGATTCGCTCGCGTGTGTTTTGTTGTGTGTCGTGTTATTTATTACATTTTGGTGGGGAATGTCGGATGTTTCGATTTTCTTCCTACAAATATTATTTAGAAACATGCATTCTTTATTTTAATACTAATTATTAGAGGAAGTACCAATAACGATGTCAGGCTATTTAGAAGTTAAATATCCGTTCAGCCTAGGTTTAAAATCTTTCAAGGTAAGAAAATCGCATCTTGTTTACAAACGGTAATAAACTTTGCATTCACAATAATATTATCGTTTATAGAATTGGAAGAAACAATGGTGTATCTTGCGGCCGTGCCCCACTCGCGCGGGAGGCAGTTTGGCGCTCTATTGCAGCGAGGCGGGAGTGTCCGCTGGCTGCATAGAACTACCTCCAGGGTGTGTTGTCAAGTGCACCAAGTCTCGTTCTCGACCTCATGCCTTCGCCGTGTTCACCGAGGCCAACAGGAAGCCCAGGATACTGCTGTCAGCGGCCACGGCCGAGGACACGCAGATTTGGATTGACAAAATCACTGCTGTGATCAATAACACTAGCTATTCTGGTGAGTACCTGTGCCTGCCAGTTCTATAAAATGCATCACTACTTGAGCCAGTGTAGCACTTATACATTTGTTTAGTCAGCTGTCCTGTGTGATAAATAAATTGAGAAGTACCCTCCAATTTGTCATGCAGACTTTCCATTTCAATGTTAGAGTGAATCAAATGATTGAAATGCAAATAGATGCAGTGAAATGAATGGGCTACCCTTGCATTGTTCCATTCTATGTTAATCAGCATTAATGACGTCAGTTATGGGTCTTTTGTGTACCAAACATGCTGATATGGAATGTTAATGAGGATAGTTTGAAAGTTTGTTACTTATCACTTTAAATGCAGGTTTGGGAAATCAAAACATTGGGAAATCTACAAATAAACAATAAAAATTACATCAAAATTCCTTTTTACTAAAACTCATTATGATAATGATTTCAAAACATAATTATACTAATAATGTACAGTAGTAATCTATTCACATTTCATAACAGATAATGATTTGTTTATGTGATTAGCAGCTCATAACATTTAGTACAACATTTCTTGTTAATAAAGCTGTTATGTTAAAAACTCTTCTGACAAACCCCAAAAATAACAGTCAATTTCATAAATTTTCTAAAAATAATGAAACTAATTGTAATATGCGACAAGTATGTGATAACATAATATGTATCATACCTTTATTATTATAAATAACATACAATAATACGCCTATTTAAATAATAAGTAACATACACTTCTTACATCCTTATTCATCTCTATAATTTCCACATAAAAAGCAGTCTCATTTTAATCTGAAAATGTTCTTAGTGGCTATTATAAACAAATATTGCTGGAACCATGTCAACATTCTTGTGACTTCATCTACTTTCAGACTGCAATGCTTACATTACTAATATTCTGTAAATTGCATCAGTGCGTACAGGCTCAAACTTCAGACATGTATCTATGGAAATGAAGTTTTCTGATTTACAATATTTATTGATTTGCAATAACGTTACATAGAAGTAGCTATGTTCTGGGAAAACCTACCTGGTATTAGTCAGTGCCACCTGTCATATTGAGTACTGACTATCTCATCTACTCATGGGTTTGAGATGGCAGATATGGACATCTGAACCTCTACACCCGTAAATGGGTTTGTCTTTTTGTTGTTGTCTGTTGAGGAAGTCAGCTCATAACCCATATAGTTTGTAATTACTTGTCTGCTGTTATCGAACCCACAGTTTGCTTTAAGACATTATTGATTGATTTAAGACACATTTCATAGCACAGAACACATGCTTCTCAGCTACTTTGTTAAGTTGTGGTCTATTTATCATCATTTAATTATTATAGTATAGCATTACCATTTCTTAAAACTTCTTAATTTTTAATTATCCTGCCATATTCTGCAAGGTTTTTACCAATACAATAACCCCTTTGTTGTTGTTGTTTATAAAATTAGTGCTATAGTATAAATGTCTTTCTATAAATACTTTTAAAGTTCATTAAAATAATAAAAGTCACATCTTGAGACATTTAGAGATATACTGCTATGCATGTGTACATGATACAGTCATCCACCATTCACGCTTGTGCATAAATCATGTCATGGCATTGCAGGCACGGATTCGCTTCTCACAGACTCATACCCCATCTCATTGAGCCCTGAGCTGGCGGAGGCGCAAGGCCTGGGCAGCAGAGAGGGCACGGCCACCGTCTCCCTCGAGGGCCTGATGCTCACCAGCAGGGACAAGGGCGAGAGGCGCGTGTTCGTGGCGTGGAGCGAGGTGCTGGACGTGTCTCTGGCGCGGGGGGACGACAACCGCTCCAAGTGCTGCTCTGTCACCATTCATGGGTAATCCATCGCATGCTGTACATGGGGAATTCATTCTAAACATTGTAATTATTGTTGTTGTCAAGTTGGCTTGAAAATTCATCTCATCTTTCAGTTCCAATGCTTATGTAATGAAGACTTTAGAGAACTCTATAAGTGAATGCCTTTATTTATGTTGTAAGAGTCATTTAAGTTATGATATATAACTAAAAAATATATAACAAATTCCTGTAGTGACTACCTTAACCCCAATGTATGTATGTATTGTGTTGTATGTTTAGTGAGCCGTACGCAGAGGTGTGGCGCTTGGAGTGCTTGCAGGCGAGTGCGCTGGTGGCGTCGGTGCGCGTGGCGAGGGGCCTGCGACCGCCCCCCCCGCAGCGGCCGCACTCCAAGAGCGAGTCCGACCTCACCGACGATGCAGGTACCTATTCCCACCATATAAAGGTGTCTATGGACATCAATGCACCCAACTTGGTTTGTCAGAATCGGGACTCTTTAGGCAAACGGGCGGGATGTGTGTACATTTATAGAAACTAAACCACGACCATTAACTTTTAAGGCGTAGTGAAATGTTCGCCTACCTATCTCTGCAATTGCGAAGATGAAGGTAGCTTATCTTTGGTCGAACCCTCGTATTTATCAGATAGTCAGTAGTTAATTATTAAACAGTTGGTAAGACGTGATCCTATTTTTCTAAGCACTGAACTCAACCTTTTCTGAGCAATACCTTTGGGTGACTTTGGTGTTCCAGTTATAATGTAATGAATTTCCATGTGAATGCTGAATGCACTGAACGTGTGCATGGTTGCAGGCGCCAGTGCGGCCAGGTGGTACAGCGGGCCCTCGCAGCTGCCCAGCGAAGACGCGCACCTCGTCGTTGCCAAGGTAGGCGCCAGTTATAAGTAAACAACCCAATAGTTTTAGCTTTGCTAGTAATAAGTAAGTTAAGTCAACAGTATAATATTATAAATAGCGATTGTAATTAAATCAATTGTTCTTTTGATTTCTAAATTTGTAATAGTTTAATGTTCTGCTTGTAATAAATTAATAAATAATTATTTTTATTATTATCGCGGTGCCCTACACTTAATTCGCCCCTTATTTTATACGCAAGAAATGGCTCAGTATGAGCCTTTTTTCCCAGCGTGTCGTAAGAGGCAATTGCGCTAAAACTAAAGATGTGTCATTGTTGAATTAAGTACTAAACCATGTGTTGTTAATACGCTCGTGTGGCGCAGGAGTGGCGCGCGCTGTCGCGAGGCAGTGCGGCGGGGCACCTGGCCACGCTGCCCCGGGCGCCCATCAACAGCAGCCACGACACGTGAGTACCTCCACCCTCCTCAGATAATATACGACTGCGATGGCCAGTGTTAAAACATCATAGAGCAACATTTGGAGAATGTGCTTAATAACTATGTAAAGGTTGAGAGATGATCGGTTCATTTCATCCATTGGTGAGATGCTGTGACTGCGCCGCAATATATCAATGGAGACATTGGCCCAGTTACGACTTGACCACAGAAGTATCTATCTATACTAATATTATAAAGCTGAAGACTGTTGGTTTGAACGCTCTATAGTATATTCGCATTAAGAAAATAGTGACGTCATCGTGTACCCACGATTTGACCAATGAGATGTGACAACGGTTGTCTGCAATTGGTCGATGTGAATTGTTTTCTCATTAACTAACGTCTCATTGGTCAGTTTACCTCTATCCTTTGATAGAGTGGACCACATTATTCTTCTTAATAAGCTTTTCACATTAGGTATACAGGGTGATTTGTATCGTTGGATCTCTTCTTATATTTCTAACAGATCACAAGCGGTTGTCGTGGCGGGATTCAAATCGGATTTCATTATAATCACCTCCGGAGTCCCACAAGGATCCCATTTGGGGCCCTTATTTCATAACGCGTATCTCTATGACATTCATACATGCTTTGTACATTCCGAACACCTCTTGTACGCAGACGACACCAAAATTTACATTAAGGCGAATGACTTAAATGATTGCCATAACTTGCAAAAAGATTTAGACCAACTATCCAAGTATTACATTACAAACAGAATAAATGTCAATGTAGATAAATGCGCGGAAAT
This sequence comes from Leucoptera coffeella, assembly GCA_030578115.1. Lineage (NCBI taxonomy): Eukaryota > Metazoa > Arthropoda > Insecta > Lepidoptera > Lyonetiidae > Leucoptera > Leucoptera coffeella. The sequence goes on from JAMBLF010000892.1 coordinate 66,978, forward strand.
ATCTTTTACACGTAAAAAGAAACCCATCACGGTCTCTTACAAAATTAATATTAAAACTTTACAAAAAGTCGATGAAATCCGGGATCTGGGTGTGCATTTGGATGATAAAATGCTGTTAAGTAAGCATATTGATATTATTACCGATAAAGCGTACAAAAACTTAGGCTTCGTGATCCGTGTGTGCAAACCATTCAGTGACTTAACATGCATCAAAATGGTGTACAATTCCTATGTCCGCAGTGTTCTCGAGTTCGGCAGTGTTATTTGGAATCCATACTTTGCAAAACATATAGATAGAATAGAACGTATCCAAAAAACATTTATTAAACACCTTAATTACAGAACTAAAAGTGAATATCCCTCATACGAGGCAGCGTGCAAGGCCTACCACATAGACACCCTCCGTGACCGACGCGCCCTGTTGGATTTGTCCTTCCTGCATGATATAGTCAATTCTAACTTAGATTGTCCCACACTGACATCATTAATTTCAAGAACAGTCCCCAGGTATCCTCCTAGACATGGTCTCCATGAAGTTTTCTACGTTCCTACATACCGAAGTAGTTATGCGAGAAATGAATTTACATATAGAGCTACTAAGTCATATAACAAAATGTATAGCGACATTGACATATTTTTCCTTTCTAAAGTACACTTTAAGTGGGTGATAGACGTACGTACTTAAAGTACGCGGTTTTTAAGATCGCGAACTTACTCGGCTCGACGTTAGTGACACACGTGAAGCTTACTCATTCTGTGTTGCGATGTCTTCGACAGAAGAAGCTTTGTGTTATTTAGGAATTATATCGTATTACATTTTAAAAACTAAAAAAATAGACTAAGTCGGAAAGTGTGGGTAAAGAAATGGCTTACAAAAAGAGAGCGTTTATCACATGTGAATTTAATAATAATAATAATAAACTTTATTCATAAAAACACATTGACATACACAGGCAGGAAATTAAAAAAAGAAATCACTCATTTTGAGGAGTTTCTGATTGAAAATTAAAAAAAATTGCAATTTATATCTCAAGTATCGATGCTCAAAACACGAATGACAAGCGTGCGCGTCCACGGACTGGCGAAACAAAGTGGCGGCTCGCGGCTCGCAGTGCTGCCACACGCACGAGCCAAGACGAGCTACGAGCAAGATTTCAAACCGGTTGGATCGCCGAAAATTTTGCGCGGCGGTTTTAAAGTACGCGTACTTACGGTGACACACAAGCGAAAAAGGTCGTCGAGCCATAAGTACGCGTACTTGCTCGTACGTCTATCACCCCTGTCTCAATTATTGTTACGAATGTCAGATTCCAAATCAAATGCATAATCAATCACAGTTTAATATACTACTAATACGAGATGACATGCGTGTGTATGCATGCGTTTGTGTGTGCGTATATATATATGTGTGTGTGTGGATATGTATATGTGTATTTATGGTGTCTGTTTGTGTATGTATGCATATGAGCATACATTATAATATGATAATTCAAATAAACGTATCTGTTATTGGATGTTATATATACGCGGCCATTTATTTGATATATACGCGGCCGTTTATTTGTGTATGGTAGTTGCTTTACGAATGTAATATGATTGTGTCTATGAATTGTATGTGTATTTTGAATTGTCTTGTTTAGCCTAGATCAACAAGCGGATGACGAAATTGTTTCAACTCATTGCCTAGCAAATATTTGTAATTGTAAATGTTCATTGATTTGTGTAATACTCTCGTAAGGATGTCCTGTAATTGGCTACTTTTAATGGCTTCTTAGTTTTAAGTTCTTGAACTGTTATTTTGCTGTTGGATGTCTTAATAAATAAATAAATAAATAAAATAAATATAATGACGTCACTATTTACTTAACGTGAATAGACTATAATCTCAGAAACTACTGGTTCGAATCGTTAGATAGACCATTTATTGAGGAAGGCTTTAGGCTATTTAACATCACCCTGCTACTAATAGGAGCGAAGAATATAATATAAAAACCAAATTATGATTACAGTGCCATCTATGTTGCATGTAATGAAAACTTGTGAAAAAATAAAAATGTGGCAAATTATTTGATATTGCTTGTTACACTATAAAGTACAAATACGCACTAACCCAATTAGAACTTGACTGCTGTTCGTGAACTTTGCGAGTACACAATATTCATGACTATTTTGATGAAATATGCAAGCCTTTTCACAACGCTTTCTTTTAGTCGCAATCGAATGTACAATAATAAAATTTAGAAAATGCATCCATCCATCCTTTAGGTTATTGTGAATTGTTTGGTGGTGCAGGTCTTTGGACCGCGTGTCGCTGAGCTCTGCGGCGTCCGGCATCTACGAGGAGATCGAGGAGGAGCCCCCGCGCGCCCCGCCCCCCGCCGCACCCCCCGCGCAGCACTACGAGCGGGTGGCGCCCCCTCTGCCGCCGCGCACCTACGGCAGGTAACGCCCCGCACTGCCTGAGGCCCTCATGCGGATACCATTCAATGAAAAGTACTTACTATATGTTACAATAACAGTAGTTCTGTTAAGTTACTAGGAATTTCTGGGTAACTCAGTCAACAGTTGTAAATATTATGCCAGGTTGCATAAAGAGAGGTGATGTGAGATCACAGGAAAGTTTTAGTTAACTTTAGTTCTGTTCGTTTATTTTGGCCGTGAGCTAGCATGCAATTGCCATCAGTTTAGATTGGTGTGGTGTCGATTGCAGGTTGGTGGCGATGCCGAAGCCGGAGTGGTGCGTGAGCGGGGGCTCCCTGCCGCGCGCCTCAGTGGGCGCCTTCGGCATGTTCCGGCGGAGGCTCAAGAGCGAGGGCCGCCTGCACCCGCCGCCGCGCCGCCCCAACCACCCCGACCACCACGCCAAGAAACGGTTAGTCACACTACTCACACGCGTATTAGTGATCACATCCAATGTCAGGGATCTTGGTATAGTTTTCAGTTCTTAATAGTCAAGTGCATTTTATGATCGGAAATGTTTATTTCGTATTCCAGCTTCGACTTCTCATCGTCGAAGGAGCTGTTCAAGTTCGGCCGCAAGAAGAGCCCCAAGGGCAAGCCGCCGCAGGCCAGGAGCTGCGAGTGCCTGGAGGAGCCCCCCGCGCCGCTGCCCGCCTGCCGCTCGGAGCAGCGCCTCGGCCGCAGCACCAGCGACAACAGCCTCCAGCTCTCCTCCGACGAGGGCGAGAGGGCCTCTTTGTCGCTGCCGCCCGAGATCATGGACATCATCGTGCGGGAGAGGGCGCGCGAGAGGGGCGGCTGGGCTTGCGAGGCGCACTACCTGCCCATGTCGCCCGTCGCCTCCCCCCTCGAGGACCAGTACATGGTGATGTCGCCCCCCGCCACGCTGCCCCTCCACCCCGCGCACTGCTGAGCGCCAACACCCGACACCCAACTACCACGTATGCGAAACTATGATATGCGACTGACAAGATTCTCATTCGGCAGTCGGATGTTGAATCCACTTGAGTTAGGTTTCTAACACCTATGCTTTTAGGTTATTTATTTATTCTATAGGAAATATGCTGATCGGTAAATGAATGGTGATGTTGTGTGTTTCAGAATGAACCTAAATGGTTCTGAAGCTGAAAATTGACTTAAATTAACGCTTTTACATATTGGTTTATCCAAAGTCTGAAAAGAAATGTGGTTTTTATACCAAAGTCAGTAGTAGGACCCCATTGACTCCTGTCTCAATGTGCATGTACTTGACCAAGTATTCAATTACTGTTAGAGACTGATAGCATATGAAATGGCCCGTCCAAATTAAGCATTGCTCCATACTATCTGAACCAAATATTGAATAGTAGTAGGTAGGTTAGGGATTTTGCGCCACCGACTGCGCCAATCGACGAGAGGCTAAACCTGTTAATTATTAAGTAAGGACTGAATGTATACAACGAATCGAATTTATTGCTCATAAATAAAATGAAATAATTCATAATAAATACTCCGACTTGGCTAACAACGTAAGACAGTAAGTGCCTATGCTTCGCGAGTAAAGTTACTTAGTTGGTTTATTTATTTATTGTTCGTCTACGTTGAGGCTTTGAAAAGACTTCTATGAAGTAAGTTTATTATAAGTAATCATTTTGTGATCAATCATTCGAATAGATTGACGAAGACGTCTTTTGCACAATTTGTTAATCCGTTTCTTTCCTTGATCTCTTTTAAATAGTATTTTCTATTTTCAGTTCACCTTATGTTTAAGCAATCTACGATCTCAAATGTAATTAGGACTCAATGCTCTTGACTAAGAGTTGACTATTCTCGAAAGTATCAGTATGCGTTTAGTTCTTAGCTAGCGAAGTAAGATAAGCACTGATTTTAGCGTGGAAATGTATACGAATGTGATTGGTTGATCGCAAACCGAGTTGTGACGCCTCACAACTCGGATACATGCTGGATATTTCTAAACACAAATGTTTGAAAAGCCTTTGCCTAGAAGTATGTTTCTTACCATTAGTGTTTACCGACCTACATTTGCTTTTCGTGGCTTCTGTGGAGTACTATTGTGCGACGCTTAACCGAATAGAGTTAAGGACCATGGAATTGACCCAAAGACTGTAAAAAGACTTTTTACTATTAACGTATTCGTTATTGTTGATTGGTGCGTTTTTTGTTGTTATGGAGCTAGTTCCAAGTTATGTTCGAAAAAATTGACTGCTTTTTTGTTAATAAGATAAAGTGTTTTGTGTGATAGTGTCAACCAAGCAAGCCAGGATTGATTTGTGCTTGCTTCTGAATATGACAAGACTTACTGTTTTATTTGGATAGTTTATTTAATAAAATGTTTCGTTTCCAAAAGGCCCTTGTCATATTTGAAGAGTACAAGGGAAAGTCAAGTAATGTCAGTGAAAACTCGAAATTAAATGGAATAATAATGACTACGTAGCGTAATAATGAGTTTGTGAGCTCATTCCAGTCATGCGTACAGGGATCCTTTTATGACCTTGTATTCCATCTAGTAACCAAGAGTCGTTTTATTTGCATCCAAATAGCTGACCTTGTTCACTTTCCCCCGTACTGTTCACGGGTGAAGGCGTGTGACTGCATCTCACTGCCAATTCTCAGACTGATGTAATTCGGCTTTCTATGTGATAAATAAATTTTACTCCCATATGTTTGTTTCATTTATAATGACCTTAATCATCTTATTTTTTTCTATCCCAGTCATTAAATAAAACAGGCTATTTACTGGAATGCTGTTTATTGAAAATCAAATTATCAATATATAATACTAAAAATAATACAGTGTAAAACTTTGTAATTAATTGTCATGACTAGTTGCATAATATTGCATATCATAATTGCCAACAAAAATAATAATTCAAAAACAGCATTTAAAGCTTTTATAGATACTCATTTTAAAAATAACTTGATCAGTTTTTATTTAAGATAAAAGAAAAATTGAAAAACTTAACGTATACAATACATACTTGTTAAAATAAAATATGGCAACACAGAATAACTTCATAAACATTATTATGTACTTCCGCTTGCGAGTATTTATACACATTGCGTAATAAATATATGGACACAATTTGTGCTGGTATCGTTCTAACCTAGCAGACTAAATATTAACTATTCAATAAAAACCTAATTTTATGCCACTGACATCTAGTAACATTGCAAGCTGGCGGCGCATTGACTAAGATTAATACATTATATACAATTATTAAAATTATCTTACTCTCAATGTTTTTTGTAGCTTATAATTCTTTATAAATCCTTTTTACTACAAATAATAAAAACTGTAACTGAACAAGAAACGAAAGCTGAAAAATAAACTTAAAGGTAAACAACTACTAAACTTTGTTGACAGCTTTCAATGAAATTCAGCATGATTGTTACGTAAGTTTCATTATGAAATATTTCATAATAGTGTACTGACTTTGCTATTTCGAATGAAAATTGACAAATATAGTGAGTAACATACATATATTTTTTAAATTTTATAAATTCTCAAAAAACATAAATTCGGATATCTTAAACCATTACTTCTTAATTTTTCAGTTACTTTAGTTTCAGTGCCCATATAGTTCAAATTTCTCCATCTAGTATTTAAAATAAAAATCTTTTCCCAAAACAATACAAATTATTAACCTACTTTATTTAAAAAACGGAAAAACACATAAGCGTATTATACATGTACAATTTCTCATCAGTAGATTATGTGGGTATAGACGACATACGACCACATTTGATAAGTTTATTGATATTTATGTTACATTTAAATGTCCCATAACTATATACTCCCAAGGAACTATGGCTTTTCATTCATATAAACTATTAAATTGAAGGCTAATATGAAAATATAATGAAAACAAACAAATGCATAAAAATAGGCATTACTACTGTAGTATTTTATTATCAGTGGGTATTACATTTTCATAGGTCAATACCTTCGTTAGAGTCCCGTCGAGGGTGCTTTAGGGTACAACTTATCAAGTGTTCCGAGAGAGCATTCGTTTCGATAAAGCTCTCACTTGTCAATAAATGCGATTGCATTCCTAGAAAACGAGTAACAATAAACGCTATGTCCGTTCAAATATTTCCTCACCCCATTCAATCCTTGAGGGTAGCGGGCGAAGTGCAGCCGTGCAGCTGCCGCGAGTGCAGGCGCTGGCTGCCTCCTAGACGAACTCCCAGTCGTCGTGGAGGTCGTCGGGCGAGAGCAGCGCCTCGGGGCCCAGCTTCAGCTGCAGGTTGCCCAGATTCCATGCGTTGGGCAGCTCCACCACCTTCGGCACCAGAACCAGGGACTCTATCAGCTTGGTGTCCACCTTGAGACTCTTCGCGTTTTTGGGCGGTTTGTCGGCCAGCACCGGTGATTCCATCTCCCGGTCGATGTAAGTGCTCTGCATGCGCCTCACTGGCGACTCGTGTGGGTGAAGTTCTGTCGCGATGGGGCCGATGCTGAGAGACTCCAGGTTGAGCTTCTTGGCCAGCAGCCGCTCCTTCTCCTCGATTTGTCTCTGCAGAGATTCGTCCGTTTCTTGCTGCGGACCCATGTCTGACGTGTCACTGGAATCGGAGAATAAAAAAACTTTGATGTCAAACTCTTGAATCAGGTTATTAGTGTCTAAAAATAATATTAAAAAATAACACAGTATAGGAAAATTTATAAAGAAGACTCAACTGGAAATACAATAATAAATACGTCCGAATATCATCACGCATAAAATTTGCCTAACGTTGATCGAAACTATTGAAGTGAATTTACCTGTCTCTGTTAGTGTCTCCATCGAGAGGAGCGAGCGCGTCTCCTCTCTCGTAGGCCCCGTCGAGGTGCACGGTGCGCACGGGGGTGCTGGTCCTGGAGCGGGCGCCCTCCCTCCGGGGGCCCCTCTGGCTGGGGGGGAGGACGGCCTCGTGCTCCTCGATCTTCTTGAAGAGGCTGAGGCGGCCCTCCCAGTCGCGCGCCCTGCGCAGGTACTCGTCGCTGTACTCGAACTGGTTGACGATGGACTCGAGCACGTTGCTGGACATGTCCTCGGGCAGGCTCCGGATGGGGGGCAGCTCGAAGCACTCCTCGCCGCTGCTCACGGGCGCCGGCTCCACGTACTCGTGGTTCGCCAGGAGGGAGATGGGCTGCTCCAGCACGCTGCTGATGAAGGGCACCGTCTGCTGCACCGTGCTCACCGCCTGCTGGATGGACGACGACAGCGACTTGGTCATCTGCTTCAGCGGGTCGTCTGTTGATAAACGGACGCTGTCAGAGAGAGAGCCGTCTAACCCACAAATAGTTATATAGTCAAATGTAAGTACTATCGTGGACATGAGTAAAGCGTTTGACTTTGTTGATCGTGGTTATTGAAAAACCGGGTAAAAATAGTTTAATTGCCAAGGACGGTTAACATATTTGGCCATGTTTAAGTGTGATAACCCATCTACGTTAAAGCTATTTGTAGGAAAATATATTACATATTTAATATTGATTTCTTTAACGGAGATTTGCTATATTGGCCCATTAAAATAGCGCAAAAGATATTTGTTGTGATATTGAAATGTTGTTTCGAATCTTGAGCGTGTACCTACTTACATATAACTATGGCTTAAACATGAGTGTGTTTATAGTGCTTTCGGTCGCATGCAGTGCCATTGCGCGTATACATTTGGACGAATGCGGCAAAGGTTTCATCAAATAAAAACAAACAATTCAATGGAAAAATAATGATATATTGGTCAAAATGTATAAGTACAATGGCCACAGATTACAATAACATTAAAAACATGACTAAGTACAAACACTGCAGTAGCTAAATAATACTAATGAGGTTGCTATTCAGACTACTATTTCAACTTTACTCACAATCTTACTGATATAAGTTGGGCTTTATAATGTCAAATAAGAAAAATATAATTTTTCTACTATTTAGTATGTTAACCCTTTTTTTGCTTCATAATATAAAATAGTTAACCTGGTTTTGAGTTTCAAGTTTCTTAATACCCTTAAATTTAACATTCGCATTTAAAGCAACCGTTGAACATAAAACAAACTGTTTTGGAATATTATCAGTTAAAACAACCGTCGCAGATTGGTATGGAAAAAGTGAATTTGTTGTTTTAGTATACTCAGGTCTAATGGAAACAAACGGATGTAAAATATTACAAAAATAATAGTAAAAAATCAAGCTCAGGAATCAAATGCCTACACGTCGACTGTTCACTACAACAAACATGAAATCGATTATGGAATCAATTAGGAATGCGTCTAACTACACAAGGACTAAAGAAATACTGATAAGAATAATACGATAATATAACATGTAAAAGTACACTGATTTGGCAGAAACACGCATGAATACCCAAATTTTACTAACATTACTAGTAGTGGTCACAACTTCGGATTTACTTTGAATGTGTTTGGGAAGGGTGAACAAAAAATTGCATAGATTGCGGCGTCTCGTTACATACAAACGAGCATCGTCAGATTAGGTGCTGGCTATCCCAGAAAAGTGTTTTCGATGAAGCCTAAGCCCTCGTGTTAAGATAGTTTCCAAAACAAATCAGTCTACAATTACATGAGTACACCGTGAGTCAAAATATACATTCGCATGATAATAGTAATCTGGAGGAAATCACACAAAATGTTTAAATTTAAATCTTATTTTGGAATGTAGAAAACAAATCATTAAATAAAATAAAAAATAAATTGATTGCATAAAAGTAATAGTAAAAACTGATTTCCTTCAGTTTTGTCGTCTCTATGTGTTAGTTTAACTTGCCTTAACAATAAATTGGTTAACGATTTGATCTATACATAAGTTCTAAGGCACGTTGGATAGTAACATTACACTTATACCTAATGAACTCATAGTTTCTTGTAATACATACAATGGAAATAAATAACATATTATTTTAATACTTCATGTCTACGAATCTGAATGTCTTCTCATTTAAAAATCAGTTATATGTATAAAAATTCACTGACACATACAATTTCCATTCAAAAATTAATTATTAAATATTCATCCATAACTCAAAACACAATTGTAATAATAATTGTATAATTGGAACGGACGTATACTGGTACAGACATCAAAATGAACAATCACATCATTATTTTGAGTAAGTGCTGCCCACTCGCGGTTTCTAAGTATGACATGTAAAATAGTGTTTTAAAAATAATTAAATACTGGGATCGAAAGCACTTTAAATTCGACAATGTTAAGTAGGTTGACAAGGTTTCAATAAATTCGGAAACAGAAAACATTACTTCTCAATAAATTCAAGTAAAACTTCCAACTTTGTCGTGGAGTTCTGGATCAACTTAAAAATTTTATATATTTGGTTATAAGTATTTGGATTGAAAACTCTTTTTGCTTTAATTTTTTCCAGTTGATAGTTAATTCAGTCGTTTCCACGTACTTTAGTAATCAACAATCATTATAATAAAAATAAAAACCGTAGATAAGAAGCATTCGTGTCCGATATGCATCATATTGGTTGATGAGAGATTGGCATCTCGACTCTTCCCGGCTGTAGCTTATTAGGACGCCATTTGTATTTTATTCACTTATAAAATATAAATGATACACATTGAACTCATGTTTGAGAAAGTCATCATTAGTACAGGAATGTCATACTGTATTTCAGTTCAGTTAAATGAGATTATTATTCTTATATCAACATAATAATTAGTATCGTACGAAAAAATATAATACTTAACAGATTTGTTATCTAAGGACCGTATAAGTCTGAATGCTATTGACAAAGATATGTGTTATAAGTCACTAAAACGTCTTTTAATTCGAAATAGTGCATTTTATACTAAATGCGATAGTTTACAAATATCACTCTTGCAATTTTATATTACCTAAGTGTTTATGAGTTAAGTACAAAAAAGTAACGCAGTTCTAAGAAAAAACCTTGAATACGGACGGTGCGCTCTCCTACCTAACAAAATAATACTATATCGTAAACAACAATCGTTGTCTGTGCATAATTTAAGTATAAATTCATTTGATTAATATTAAATTAGTGATTAAGCACTTTAAACCGTTTTTAGGAAAAAATACAATTGCTATTTTGTTTTTTATTTGTATTTTCCTAAATCTTTTATGGACGAAATTTTATTTAACATACTAATTAAAATATATTTTTTATTTGGCTGCTAGAGATTTGAAAAATACGTGTTCAAGTAGGTACTACTTTATTCTTGTCTTTTTATTATATGGTAATTTTTCTCGCGTCTTTCATTGGAACTTTCCTGCTATTCTCACAGTAATTTCCTCTTTAAGGTAATTGAAGGAGCTTTGCTACTGCTTGGCAATTTGCCTTTGAGAACTTATGGACACTTTACAACATATCATGAGCAACGATACGTCCAATGCTGACGCAGATAATGGTTCACGATGATATTTCATTTAACATTGATTGTTTATTGGAGAATCCTTTTTCCCAACATTTTTAAAAGATATATCTAATTCAGATAATAATTTGTCAACGGCAATATATAAATATTAATAACTATACTTAAAATTCTAGAAACTTAACAATCAACTAGTTACAGTTCATGGGAAGTTTACTAAATGAAACTTTAGTATACTTCCCAAGTTACATAAGATTTAATAAATACATAAACTTAAGTCCCTCACAATAAGTTAATACGAAACATTAAAACGCCTATTAGCAGATAAAATGTAACTTTGTCGAGCTCTACCACTTATAAATATGGAGCAAGCATAAAAATAACCATTTGTCAGGCCGTCTTTGCATTTCTCTGACATACTATGTTGTTACAAGTCAGAAGTCAATTCGATGAAATTGGTTAAAAACATTAAACAATTCCAGAGTCAATAAAACATTTTTAACACCGTTCTTGGTCACTTAATATACATGTATAGCAAACGGAGCGTACGTCACAGGAATGCAAACGCGGCCTCCTTGGCCAATAACAGTGACGTCACGACACCAATCACTTTAATACTCTTTCTGACACCTGGGGCATATCTCCACCAATTGGTTGTATGTACTATCGTAAAAAAGTCGTACTACCGTAGTAGTTCAACCGCGATATTTAATCTTGTTGTTACTCTATTGACGATCGCTTTCGTCCCATAAATTCGGCCGAGTTGGGCCCTGATTGGTTGGCGATGACGTGACTGTTAACGTGGCTCAGTGTGTGCGTGTGTAGGCTAGTGTTTGAAGAGAGTGGGGGCGCGGAGACCTGTGGCGGGGGGTGAGGCGGGGGCGCGGGCGAGGCGCAGCACGCAGCGCGGCCCCTCCACCACCCACACCTCGTCCTTGTTCACCGCCACCGACAGGATGCTGCAACACAACCACACTAGGTCAGTGCATCATAATATGTCACTTACTACGCACAGCTCCGAGAAAAAGTGCAACGCTTATGCTTAATGTCAGAAAGAACATTGGCCCCACCTTGTTAACAACGTACACAAGTTTTATTAATATTTTATATAGTATATAACCTCAAAAAATTTCAAAAAAACTTGACTTTTATTTGAATCTTGTGACTGGGGCCAGCAATGAATGGAGAATTACCAATGTTTTTGACAGTATTGTAAATTTTACTACATTTGATAATAATCTAACTTCAAATTAACTGAATTCAAACCATCTGGATTTGAGAAAGGAATAATATAAGACATAATTAATAGATCAAATTTACCCTATCGTCTTAGAGAAAATATGAGCTTGAACTATTTTCATAAATACATTTGCCTAGGAGCCTTATGAGATGGACTGAATGTTTCAAGTACTACATGGTATGCGATAGTGATTGATAGTATGGTAAGGTGTGGGCTCTCACTTGCGCAGGTGGTGCACCAGGGCGACGGCGGTGAGCGCCTGCGGGTCCAGCACCACGAGCGAGCGCCCCTCCCTCGCCACCAGCAGGCGCTCGCGGTACACCTGCCACACAACACATTCATTGCAATAACCCCTACAGGCACCACTAACATCGGGAACTAACCAATATTTACAAGAGATTTGACATTTTTGTTCATATCGAGTAAATTGATATATATTATCTCGACGTAAAACAGAAAAAGGTTTGACCAGATGTACATACATATACATTGAAAATCTTATATAATATCTCCTAGGTCACTTTTTAGCATGATAATTGGGGTTGCGATGTCATAATGGAACATTGGTGACAGGTTGGTAACCTATCACCCAATAGATTCCATATACCAAGTCCCTTAGTCGCCTCCTACGACATGCCGGGAATAACGGCAGCGATTTAGCTTTCTTTCTGCGTCCCAGGCTAGCACGGTACCAGGTGTATAAGTGTGAAACCCCATAGCTGTGGGTGAGGTGTTGAAGTGATTAAAGAAAATTCGTAATGAGGGTAGGCGAAGTATCTGACCGAACATTTCGATGGAGGCGAAGAAATCTAGCTCGTAAGTTAGTGAACCAGTGTCAAGCACTGTCATATGGTCGAAACGTCGGGAAGCACATGTAGAACTTAGTTTATAAGACATTATTTTAAAAAACTTGTCTTTGAAAGGTTAAATATTTCCTTAGTATTTTTGAGCCATAAGATGAGCCCTATTGGTTTGGTGGCATGTATAAGTGGGCAGTGTGTGGGGCAGAGCGACTCACGTGCAGTTGCTCGAAGCCCCTGTCGTGGGGCGCGGGGGGCGAGGGGGGCGCGCGGCTGCTCGGGTTCAGCAGCTCCACCACGCTCAGCGGGTTAGCGATCGCCTCCTGCAACATAACACCACACTCATTGCAACACATGTTGAACCCACGTAGCTTTCAATGACCATTTTGTTTCAGTTCAGTGAGTCATTCAACCAGAACAATGTGATCTACAGTTTACGCCACTTTGGCCTAAAAAGTGAACAGCGAAATGAAACAAAGTTTTTGCAAAATCGCACTTGAGTAATGGTGTGAAGTAGTTAGTGGAGTATTTTTCCTGCCACCAATGGTGAAATTTGACACTTTTCAAGTAATATTGAACTACAGTTTTGTGGATTAGTGAACTTCATAGTCAGCTTATTCAAAACCAGTAAGATAAAAAATGGTGCTTTTATTGAGCAATGTATCCTAGTATGTAGTTAGTGAGCAGTTACCTTGAAGAGCAGCGTGTGCTGCACGTCCCCGGAGGCGTCGGCCTTCCAGAGGCGCAGGCCGGGCCGCGCGCACAGCGCCTCCCACGCGCCGCCACGCCCCGCGCTCGCCCGCACCACGCCGCCCAGCCGGCAGAAGCTGCACGCACACGCGATATGCCATATTATCACACAGCGCACGCAATATTTATGACCACATCAGATGAACTACTCACTGTATAGTCAGCGTCCAACATGTCATGTGCGAATATTATCTAAATTAAATAATAGACAAATGGGATCCATGATTTTTCTCATTGTAGTTTGTTATTAAATAAGTGAAGAAAAAGTAATGTAACATCAAATATCACTTGTGCATATGTATGTTTAGTACTACTGTACGATCACTTAATGGTTACCGAGTGAGCGAGTTAGGGACAGTTACCCCACTAAGGTAGTGTTTGTTAGTAATAAGTGATTAGTAAGCGCGTACCTCTTGCGCTCCTTGGAGCCGACCTGGCGCACGCTCCAGCGGCCGGGGCGGCGCTCGCACAGCACGCAGCGGTACACGCTGGCCACGAGCAGCAGCCCCGCGGCGCCCGCCCAGCTCAGCTGCACGATCTCCTGGCCCTCGTGCACGATCTCCGACGACTTGCACAGGTGCTGCAACCAACGCTCATCAACACCAACACTATCCTTCATTCGCTACTGCGTCACTACTGCTCTGATATTACGAGGTTGTCTTGTTAGACAGCAAGTTAATCATGTAAGAAATACTCAATTTGTAACTCTTGTAACCATTCTATCATTAGAATGTATTATAAAACATTTAGGGGCTAGAGGAATGCATTTTAGACTATTAGCTCAGAGCATTAAGGCAGCACTCTACATTGGGAACGCACGACTGTTGCACAGGTGTAAAGGGTCCCTCACCATGTAGAAGTCGATCTCAGTCATGACGATCTTGCCGTCCCTGTCCCCCGAGAAGAGGCGCATCCCGTTCTTGGCCCACTCAATGGCCGTGATGGCGCTCGTGTGCAGCTCCCCAACCGTGTACCTGCAAATGTATCATCACACTTCATTACAATATAATACAACATTCATCAATGAATGCCCAATAACTATCATTGCCTGCTTGTTTTTTAAGATAACATACTTTAAAACCTACATTTTAATCTAAGTAAATGGGTATAGCCATTTGATGCTAAACTAATGTTTATAATAAAATTTAAAGAGAAGCAGCAGTATTTTTGTTCTAATTTTGCTAATTCTTGAAAATAGACCATCACCTTAATCCTAAAATGCCTAAAACCCAGCTTATGGTTTACTATTTTTAATGAACCTATTATTTTTTGATTTATTTTTTATTTCAAGCCGACAACATATACATATGTCTCTGCAAAATAATTAATAATGGCTTTGACAGATCACAGTTGTTTATATGGCTATGGCAGCTTGAGTAGCACCAAATGAATCATAATCTCACTCTTGTGTCATGCAAAGGGCCTGACCTCTCCACTTTGGGCTCCACCTTGGGCTTGAGGGTGTCGGGCAGGTTGTCCGGGTGCTGCTTGGGGATCTGGAACACGGTCACCTGTCCCCCCGCATTGCCTGCTCCCACCATGTAGTCCACCGTGTTCACTATCTTCACAAATGTGATTGGACTGGTGCCCACCTGGAAATAAAATCTTTTTGTATTACTTGCATTAAGCTGAAATTTATTGTGCATATGTATCTACATACATCAATTATTTAAAATTCAGTGACATAATTCACCATTTATTTAATGCATAATGTGCCTTTTAAAAGACAAAATGATAAATCGAGAGCTCTAAGCAGAGCTGCAGGTCCTGTAACTATTTTATTTCAGCTAGAGTAGTATTAGATAGTCAGCTAGTAATGTGACAGGCTTAACACACTGTATTGCCATTTACAAACATCAATTTATCTTAGGATATTAAAAGAATTTCACAATGTTACCTTCACTGCCCCATCACAATAAAAAAAGGAGTGCATATACACAAGTCTTGAAGTATATGTTTAGTTAAATAAAAATTTGTATCATATAGTTATCATGACATTGATAACATTAGCAAATAGTAAAATAATATTTACACTATTATATACGATAATTAATATTATCATAAAAAGAATGTTTACAAAGTATTAATGCATAGTGACATTTCCACTTTATTCATGTTTACATAGTTTGATAACACAGAGAGAGACCTACATCCCATATCAGATCACAATAAAAATATGCTTCCTCTTTCATTGGCTCAGGGATTTATTCCCAGGCTGTTTTAATTGTGCTGATTGAGTAGTTAAGGGTGCAATTAAAAATTACTTTATCACAATAATGTGCATCCTAATTTAATGTTTTTTTGTCATACAATATACAGGTCGAAATGAGGGATATAAGTTTTTTTTTGTTAGGTTCAGAAGCTACTATAGAATTCACATAACTTACCTCGCATCGTAACCGCTGAATGTTTCCCTTTTTACGATCGTACCAGTACACGAGACCCACGTTAGTGCCAAGGGCTATGTAGTCGTCCACAGCGTCAATGCATGTGAGGCACAGTTCATTGGAAAACAGCCCATTCTGGACACGAAGAGGTATCAAACTTAGCATATGAGTACACGGCTCCCACTCACGAAGAAAACCGTCTTCTCCTCCTCCAGCGTACTCCATGATTGCGTATATTTAACGTAACTAAAGTATTACACACGATTCATGCTAAGCATATTGTAATCAAAGAAAAAGTGAGATCGAAAATAATTATATTCTATTCGATGACATCTAGTCAGTGGTGGTAGCGAGCGAGAGTTACAAACATTTCTGTAGAGTACCCGCCACATAAGGTGGCAGTTGGAGGCGTCGCCACAGTCGCGTAATCCAGTGTTGCCAGTAAACACGCCAAAACTAGCACTCACTGTGCCATACGGCTCGATACATTATATTGAGGTTTCATTTGTAACGATCTTTGGTTGCAGAGCTATAAACTCAAATAAAACAAATTAATATACCAAAGTCAAAATATTTTTATTCAAAATAGGCCATATCATAAGCTCTCTTTGAAAGTTATTTTATGATCTAAGTACAAATTAAAAAAACTATATATTGACAAAAGGAATATATATGAGTGAAGTGGAAGGGCGGTTACGTAGGGGCCGACCTAATAAGACATATATGTAACAGTCAGATAGACGCTATATTGAAAAAAGGTGACGTTAGGAGTACCTATAACCGCCGAGAGTGTATTAGAGAATGTATGAATGTCAATGAAGCGAAAGTGGTCTGTCAGGATCGGGACAAATGGGGATCCGTGATCTCTGCCTACCCCTCTACAGGGAATCAGGCGTGATGTGTATGTATGTATGTAAAAAAAACTATTTCAAACATGGCACTGAGCATTGTCTTTACATATTTTTACCGAGGTTAGTTCACCAACCATTTCGGCTGCTCAAGATGCCACGTCATGAAGACCACGACCGCTCTGATAAGAGCGTAACGATTGAGAAGAAGAAGTTCAGCGGAGACCCTTGGAGAAGAACTAACAAGAAACTCCAGAAATCAATTTATTATAATCACCCTTAACAAACATAAAAATTACAAAGAGTGGGCAAAAAACACAACGCTGGTAATACTAAATTTACCTTTCATACAAAATAACACGCAATGGCGGAAACGTCAAATTTAGTTCCAAGTTTGGCTACTGCCACCGTATGTGGCGGGTACTCTAGTTTCATATTGTACCAACAACATTGAAGGAGTCGACAAATGTCAAAACATATTTACATAGTACACTGTCAGTCAGTTCTAGTACGCTATTGTATAGATTCACAGAAAAAATGTTATGAAAATAAGAAGAGTAGGATTTGTAATTATCACAATTCACAACGCAGCCGTAGTACTTGTAAACAGCGGAATTTATAAGTTCATTCGATGCTCCGTGATATATATATAATTCAGGCGATTGATGATAGTTATTTTGATGAGTTTGGTTGTCTAAGTTGCAAAAGAAATAAACTTTCTAACATAATCATGAAAAATGTATATATTGATTTGTACTAAGGTGAGTTAGGTATTTACAATTTAGGTTGTAGATTATTATATTCAAGTCGTTACTGAACTTAAGTAATATTATGTTGAATGAATAATTACAGGCAACACTGATTGCCAACATGACAATCTTGCATGTGTATGTGGTTGTCAATTTCTAAACAAAACGGGGACCGTCGTCAATAAATCGGGTGGACGGCCTTATTTTACCCATAATTCCGTAGATAGGCCGTAAACATGGCAGAATCAGTCACAGAAATACCCGTTTCCATCGAAGAAACAATCACGAACACAATAAACAATGGGACCGACAGGCCTCCGATAAGTATGGAAGGTATAGCTCTGGCTTACGGTAGCTTGGTTATCATGGCTATTTTGCCCATATTCTTTGGCTCATACAGATCTGTGAAGTATTTAAAAGAACAAAAGGTGAGTCCCTTCATATGCCCTAATAATTTTCAGTGATTAATCCCTGTAGTTGCGGTTATAAGTGATTTGCCGCCGTGGCAGTGTGTTGCAAGGAAATTATTCACGCTCAGCATTATTGGTCATGTTTTGCACATACTGGACACAGTTCCATGACACCATAGTCTGTAATTTGTTTCAGCCTCTGCATTCAGCCAATATACTAAGTTCTGATTTTCTCAAAGATTCAATTACTATAGTTATCAACTTGTCATCTGCCTATACAGGTTCATGATTTTGTTTTATTAATGTACAGGGTGGGTAAAGAATGCAACTTGCCAGGAATAATATAAGTTGGATTGCATATCGCACTTTACAATTCTGTTAAGCTGCTGTCAGTTTACTGTGAGAAGAATAGCTGCATAACTTATTTAGTCCTAATCCTAGTCTTAAGTAGAAGATCAGTTTTGGCTTCTATTGTTAAGGCAAACAATTTTTACATTCTCACTCAGCTCTAAACTTTGTACTCTTGATATAGTTATGGTACAACTAGATTTGGTTTTGAATTAAAGCAGTTTAAATTCTAAGAAGGTGCCTATAAACTTTATCTATATTATAGTTTTAAGAGTTTTGCGATTCATACTCGTGATGAATAACTAACGGGAGTTATTGCGTAAGTTTTTATATAAACGTCGGGTTAATAATAAAGGTAACTTAATTATATAAAAAGTTATAAATCCTCTTAGTTATTTATCTATATTCTAACTTACCTTGATTTCTGGTGAAGCACATTCAATGCAATTTGTTTCTTCAACTAATTATTTCATTTCAACAACCAATTTCAGAGTAGGCAAAATTATAAAATTTATTTAATTATAAGCAGAAATTTTAAATATATTTTACTTGAGAAAAACAGATACAGGGGTTTTGACTTGTGTATTAAAATAAATGGTTATGTTTTTCAGGAGTCTGGGGAGAAGCCAGAGATAATGTCCAACAAAGACGCCCTCATGTTCCCCGTGATAGCGTCCTGCGCCCTCTTTGGCCTCTACATATTCTTCCAAATCTTCTCCAAGGAGTACATCAACCTCTTGCTCACAGGCTACTTCTTCTTCCTGGGAGTCCTGGCGCTCAGCCATCTGCTCAGGTGACGCTCACTACTCCATTGCACTAAAGACACTGCTCATAGATACTAAAAGTTAGGAAGCGATGAATGGCTGTTAAAATTTGCTTCAAATCTCTGTTGAGGGTAGAAGTAACAGAAAACTCAGATCTTTGAAATAGTCTATGGTATTTTATTATTGAGTTACAGTCCCTAATCATCAGACGTAGAATGTTTCCCAAACATACTTGCAACATCAATTAAAATAAACAGGCTGAAAAGGTATCAGTTATATTGTCTAACATCGATTATGCCAGCAACCAAACGAGCCAATCAGTCAAAAACTTTAGTAATAAAGTAGTTATTAGTGTATAAATGGTAATTTGTTTGTATTGCAGTCCGGTGATATCGTTCTTTGTGCCGGCGTCCATCCCCAATGTGCCGTACCACGTCCTGTTCACGCAGGGCCCCAAGGGCAGCCAGAGCGCCCTGGTCAACATCAAGTTCACCTCCTACGACGTCATCTGCTTCATCCTCTCCCTCTGCATGGGCTGCTGGTACCTGCTCAAGAAGGTAACGCCCACCACACATTTGCTCCATCTTTTGATATATGCATGCCAGTAACAACAGCCATAACTAGACTAACCATCCATTCTGTAAAACTGTAAAGAAACCTACCTGTCTGTTGACGATTGTCACCCAAGCTCAAGTTTTCCTATTTTGTTGGTACTTGCTTGTATTGAGGCATAAAAGGTCAAACTGATGATGCTCTGAATGTGTTGTGTGGCAGCACTGGATCGCGAACGACGTGTTCGCGCTGGCGTTCGCGGTGAACGGCGTGGAGCTGCTGCAGCTGAACAACGTGGTGACGGGGCTGCTGCTGCTGGGCGGGCTGTTCCTCTACGACGTGTTCTGGGTGTTCGGCACCAACGTGATGCTCACGGTGGCCAAGAGCTTCGACGCGCCCATCAAGCTGGTGTTCCCGCAGGACCTGCTGGCGGGGGGCCTGGGCGCCTCGCAGTTCGCCATGCTGGGCCTGGGCGACGTGGTGGTGCCCGGCCTCTTCATCGCGCTGCTGCTGCGCTTCGACTGCTCGCTGCGGCGGCCGCGCCCCACCTACTTCCGCGCCACCTTCGCCGCCTACGTGCTGGGCCTGCTCGCCACCATCCTCGTGATGCACGCCTTCAAGCACGCGCAGCCCGCGCTGCTCTACCTGGTGCCCGTGTGCGTCGCCACGCCCCTCGCGCTCGCGCTCGCCAACGGGGACCTGCACGCGCTCTTCAAGTCAGTACCACACACACCACTCCCCACACCTGAACATAACCCTTAACATTAACATACATAAAATACGCTTCACATGTACAATATACACACATGTAATAACAGACATGTAATAATATACACACTCCTTTTTTATTATGGTGGAGTAGTCAGAGGCTTGAGTACCGATCTCTGAAATTTTGATGACATGTCAGGTATGGGTCATTCGAACCCCGCATTTCACTAGATAGACAGCCCCCAACGAGATAAGTAGTGAACCATATCGCTACATATAGGCCCTATTATCCATCCCGAGGGATAGGCAGGTTTCCTCTCGATATTTTCCCTCACCGTTAGTGACTATAAATTATGTACGTAAATGAAAAGCACATTAAAATTTCATTCATTGGTATATGCCTGAGCCGGGATTCGACCCTAGGACCTTTCTCATAAGAAGTCAGATGTATAAAATTCTATGCTATAAAATTAATAGGCTTAATTCCAATATATGACATTTGTGCTCCAGGTACGAAGACCAGCCCACGGCCGCCGAGGGTACTGCCAGCGACAAGGGCCGCAAGAGCGACTAGAAGTGCCTCCCCCTCCACCACTCGCAGCCACCCCCAACAGACGAACCATCCCATGAAGGTGCCTTTATCACCCAGCGCATGCAGCAGCTCTAGCCCAAGAGAGGTGCATCCGAACACTGGCTTCCCAAGGGCCTTCCGTGCCGTAGCTTCCGTGCCAATGAGCCGTCTCTCTCCGTGCCTCTGGCGTCCTCTGGTGTTGTGCAAATGTTGTTTTCTTTTAGGTTTATTGCAAAGGGTTAAGTTTTCTAAGTCTCAATCGTATTTTAAATGAAGCTTTTATTTTTTTATTTTCTTACTGTTGTTATTTTAAATTCTACTCCGCTTTGCAAAAGTGACTCCAGATATTGCTTTTGTATAAAATTTGTTGTAAATTTCGTGATATCTTGAGTGTATGTAGAACATATATAATATTTCTTGAGTTAAGATATTTCTAAATTACTGAAGTATGTTATTAGGGTACATTAATTATATTTTCCTTATTCAAAAGGTGCATGAATCAGACGCTCTGCCAGCTCCTTTGCCTTAATTGTAAAATATACTTGTAGTTTTATATCGACTGAATATGTAAATAACCAAACACATTTGTTTTGGCATACAAAGATGTAATGTATTCGCCTCGGCCGCCCACCTTGGTTCCTTTCTAACCATGGAAAGTCAGCAGAAACCAGCTCTTGAATGTTGACTGCATGAGCAGGTTGAATACGCGCACAAGCCATCATAGTAAGCTAGCGGTGATAATAAGCCAAGGCGCCTGTCTGCTATGTGTCGACGCGCCTCTATTCGGAAACAGGGAGTAAGCATGTACAAACTGAAGTACTATTTTCAACATAGTTTTTGAATAAGGAATACAGGGCACATGAGAATTGCTTACATTTACTTATTATCAAACGTATTCAAGTAGTATCCAACTGTATGCAATGAAATGAAATCGCCCGACGACCATGTTGACCCCCGAGTCTTCAATCTTACTTACTTTTTATGTTAATAATCTTTGGACTCGTGTGGTGTGTGGCGCGGGGCATTTCCTCACATGAACCATTGCGCTAAGGACTTATAAATTTCAGTAATGCATAATATATGTGAAAATTGAGTCCGCTCTTCCATTACAATAATGATAGTGTTCGTTCCGCGTCGTCACCACGAGATGGCGTGGCGGCACTCGGCATGTGTTCAATGGACCAGCGCGTTGGGGACGAATGTTCCCAATCATTCTGTTATTGTATTATATCCAAGTCAAGATGTTACTATTCGGTACGGTCGAAGAGGTGCAAGCCACCTATCGGTGTAAGATATTTTATGTAATGATGAATAAATATGATGTAATTCTAAAGCGCCTTTCATTCACTGCTTGCTCAGGTTTTATTCCCTCAACGAAAAGTTGGAGACTATGTAATATGTGTATGTTATAAATGTAGTAAAAACATATAATTTTGCTATTAAATTTTAATTAAATTTACAAAATTAATGTAATAGAAAAAAACTGACAGGTCTGAAATTCAATTAATTAAACTTATCTAGGATTCTTGTCAGTGAAAACAACAGAATGTTCATCATGGGACGTAAACAAATGACTAGAAAATGAAATAACTTGAAACTTATGCCGGTATTTGTCCTTCCCGGCATGTCGCATGAGGCGACTAAGGGACTCGAGGTCAATGAAACGAGGGTTTCGTCTCGCAGACAATTGCGACTGGCATTGTTTTAAAGGCTCCCTTCTGTGCGAGCAGAGAGTGGTCTCCACTGATGCGTGAGTGTCCTGAGGAGTGCGGCTAATGGCAGAGGCTGGCGTTGCGGAGGCCCAGGCCCTCGCACTGGATGACGTGGGTGGCTCCGTCTGCCACCACCTCGAACTGCACCTGCCGACGCCACCAACGACAAGTGTCACTTATGCAGATGCAGATAAGGAAATCTTCTCATTGACTGCCTTGGTGAAATGTCTTACATGATGACTGATAATCTGTATCTATTTTAACGTTTCATAGAGGCATTACCTTATACAGAGATCGTTTTTAATGTTATGCAATAACATGGAAATAAGCTGCCCAATAGCCATGGTCAGTGTTTAATGAGAGTGCGGAGGTTACCTCCTGGCTAGGAATGTGAGGGAAAGCGTGCGCTTGGCCCTCCTATCTGACGTTGGAGTGAGTGCGAGGGATCTCAAGTGATTTATAGTCTCCGGCAGTTTTGCTGCGGCTGTAGTGGGATGGACTGAGTGAGTGTGAGTGAGCAGTGAGTGTGGGGTACCTTGGCGAGGAGCGTGGCGACGTGCATGGCGGTGCGCGTGTGCAGCGTCACCTCTGCCACGCGGATGGCGGAGCGCCCCGCCGCCAGCGCCATGTACACGATCAGCTGGTCCTGCGAACGAGGCCGCGCATCACCATCGTGCCCCTTACGCACGTACACATTCAACTTTCAACACAATAAAAGTACTTTTTGCCATGATGTAGTTCCGTGCTAGTCTGTGTCATAAAAACTAGCTGCTGTTCTTCCCGGCATGTCGTAGGAGACGACTAAGGAACTAGGGGAAAATGGAATTAAATGGTCGATAGGCTAGCTAACCAATGTTACTTTATAGTTATATTACCTACACCATAACCCCAATATTCATACTAATAAGTGACCAGTGAGATATTGTCGTGTCTGTAGACCCAGAAAGGGATTATAGGACGTGAACATACAACACAAATACGTATGTTCGTTATACCTTCTCATTTGAAGTATTATCTGCCTACTTAGACCTTGCATTGTGTTATAAGGGCCTGGTGGGCGGGGCGTTACCTGCGCGTGGGAGTCGACGCAGGCCCCGCTGCTTAGGAGGCGCTTGAGCTCCTTGGCCACCTGCAGGCCCACCTGGGAGGGCGGGGTGCCGCGGCGGCCCAGCCCCGACGCCCCCAGCACGCACCCCGACGACGTCTCCGCCTGCAGACTGCAACGCAACTACCTCTTACACTACTGTATCAAAATACACTGACACATACAACACACACTTTCACAATTAATTAACTTTACGAGGTTGTCAGTGGTTCGGGTGACGACGGCAACTACGGAGTGATTCTAGAAGCCACACATTAACCAGCTAGTCGTTACTCAACGTGACTGGTACGTATTTCACACGACAGCTATTCTGAGGAATATGTATGTCATGACGATTTCCCACACCGTGAATGAGCGCAACCACTGTGGCATTTGAAAGCGATGCGTGGGTTGCGCCGAGGGGGCACTGGAGGTGGGGGAGGGGGGCTCACATGATGCCGCTGCAGGAGTCCGGTGCGATGTGCGGGTGCTCCTTGTAGCACTCGATGTGCAGGGGGGCTCCCAGGGCGCTGAGCTCTCGCTCCGCCGCAGCGCCCATCTGCTGCGCCACCTGCCGCCGCAAACACAACCATCATTGCCTATCTCTTCTTCACCACCTGAACGCTAATCGCGAGGTTCCAGGTTCAATTGACGGTGGAGACAGAGTTAAAAACTACGCTTTTCCTCTGCTTTCCAGTGTGTTCGTTCATTATGTATAATAGTTATGTATTTATAATAAGCATACATTTCATAAATATACGTTGCCTGGTACCCTTAACACAAGTCATTAATTGAATTTAGCAAGGTGCTAGTTCATGGTGTTATAGTGTCCCAAATATTATAATTATCACGTTTCATATTTTCTATAAACTTCCATGATACTTCTTTCTGATGAACTCTAAGGCGGCTTTACCTAGTTATGTTTATAATCTATGAACTGAATGTTCCCAAGGTACACTTAGTACCTGGGGCCCAAGCTCATTAATGCTTTTTGCAAAATATCAGATCGACCCGGTCTGTTCAAGCGCCAGTACTAGACTTATTGGAACGAGGTTATGACATAACTTTTTGCATCATGAATAATATTGAATTATCATTGGAAGGTCCTTGTTGGTGGTCGTCGGAAGGTGGCATTGGGGTACCTGCAGGGGCAGCTTGCCCGCCGCGAAGCTCCAGCCCTGCAGGCGGCGCAGGTGGCCGCGCTCCGTGAGGCAGGCGCCGCGCAGCACTCGCACCGGCCGCACGCGCACCGCCACGCACCCGCCGCCACGAGGGAAGTACCTGCCCAACGAACACACTGACACATCTCCACCCTCTACCGTCACTATCTTACAACACTGACGGTTCTCATTTTTTGGGAATAGTTTTATATATATATATACAAGGAAAATGAACATCCGTCTCTGTTCTTCGATTGTGACGTACTGATTATTCAAGTAACAGGCACCAGCGGTGGCGCTAAAGTTCACCAATATTAGCATATACAGTTTGGCCATTAACTGATGAAATTAATTAAAGAGGAACTAAATTAATAGGATTTTCCTGGCAACCCTTTTATTTTTATTTGTCTACGCTGTAAACAAAGTGATCCTGCGAGCTTTTTGTGAGATTATAATCAATTTTGCGAACGAATAATGCAAGAAAACCAGGAAAGAAAAGGGAAGAAAACTATTCGGAGTAGAACCCGACAGGTTATTTATCAGGTTTTCCTGAGATGTTTGGCAGAATCTCAGGCCGGAAAGCCTTTGAACGATCTGCAAGATGTTTTTCAAATAACTGCGGATTATACAGGTTTGTACTGTGTGGCTTGCATTGATTGATTAAGTTCCTGTGTGAATCAAGTAGTTTTGTAACAGATATTGTTAATTCAACACCATTACATCCAGTTATTTGGAGTTTTTTTGTGTGTGCAAGGTTATGTTTACATTGTAATTTTGTATGTCAAATTGACATCGTGTAAGCTAGGTTTGACCCATTTTAATACTTGATCTCTACTTGCAGGCAATAAACCGTAATCTTCCCGTAGAAATCCAAAAGCCAATAATTTATCTGGACGAAAGCTATATCCACTCATCGTATAAAATCAAAAAATGTTGGCAATCAATCAGTGTTACTGGTGTTTCAAATGATGTATCAAAAGGCAAGAGGTTCATAATAGTCAAAAAAAAAAAAGTCTGTGACTTTTTTGAAGCCAATAATTCAGATGAACCAGGCTGCAGTAGATCTTTGGGGGATGCTGAAAATGAGACATAGAGTACCTTGAAGACGAAGTAGAATAGGGTTAGATTTGAATCAAATATGTATATGCAGACCTTGTCAGTGCATAATAAAAGAATTAAATTTTTAGACACTAACAGTATTGTTAGAAATACATTTTATATAACGACAGATAGGTATTTTCTTCATAATAGTCTTTAAAAAAAAGGTGGCAGATGGGCTACATTTTTGTTTTTTGTTAACAAAGCCTTTTAATTTGGCTTAAACTTGCTGTAAGAGTATTTTCTAAATGTCAATATGGAAGAAAAACTTTTTGATTTTTAATAATTTTATGTTTTAAGTTTAGTATAGTAGTACGAATTTATTAAAACTTTGTAAGTATCAAAATGTTTTTTTCATTTTATGGTGATACCGTAATTAAACCTACTAGCGACATCATTAAATTTCATGAGATAATGGCCAGACTGTACATGAGTTAGTATAGATAGTGCATCAAAATTATATAGACATTGATTCGGTGTATGCAGTGGCTACGGCTTACCCTCGCCGCAGCAGCTCGAAGTGGAAGGCGCCGCCGAACTTCTCGAGCAGTGGGTGGAACACCTCCGTCACGTAGTCCACCTGCGGCGCCATGTCGGCGTTGGTGCCGCCGCGCAGCTGCAGCGACACCGGCGCATCCGCCAGCAGCGCCACCGGCAGCGCCACCTGCAGCAGCAGGCTCACGGACCTGCACACATCGCTCTCATGCAGCCCATTTCTACTTCTACCATTCATTCTCACGAGCTCCACCTAAACACTGATCGCGAGGCAACTACATTCATCTCTTTTCCAATATGGTCATTGATTCTGATGTATGATAAGTATATATTTCTTAAATAAATATAATATAATAATAATAGATAAGTACCCTCAACACAAGTCATAAATGTACTTGATAAGAAGCTAGTCCAATTGGTGTAACAGTTTCTTACTTTATGATTATTATTTCGGTCAAAATATATAAATATTTCAGAAGAAAGTGGAGCAGAGAAAGCGAGATTTGAAAGAATGGAGTGAGTTGAAGCTCTCTGATGATTTTCAATCTACGGTCTTGGCTATAATTATAAATGTTTATGATCCATATTTATGTGCCATTGTGATAACAAAGGCAGAGGATCTGAAGGCCCATTGGGTGCTCACCCTGCAGTCTCTGTGTCGGCGCAGTAGTGGCCGCCCTTGATCTGGCCAGGGACAAACTCAACCTCTGTGGAGCCTATCTCCGCCCCCTTCAGCTGCGCTCCACACATCTCCGCCACCAGCTGGAGTCCTACAAGATCACAAGCCCACAGTGAGTGTAACATTAAAAGACTTAAAAAGACACAAGAATATTTACAATCCATAACAACTGCTAAAATAATTAGATAGAAAAGAAATACAGTGGATTTCATTTATTACAACCTTGGTTTTAGCAACCATTTGTCTATAGCGATGTTAAGTCTAAGTCCCTTGAATTAAAGCATACTTTAGTATGTACAAACACATGGCTATAGCGCCTTTGAATGTAGCGGTGAGTTTGGTTGTGGCGACTGTTTATAATAAATAGTTTGTAATAAAATCTTGGAAATCCCATGCAGATGTTGCCACTGGAGTAGGCCACCAAAGACACAAAAGAGCTTTCGAATCTTTTGTTTACATCCACACAGATGGTCATCAACCTTTACTTTTTGTTTATTGATATTAGACAGGTAAATAACTACCTTTTTGCTTTTGCCTGTAACAATATCCGAATGTTATAGCCAAATAACAGTGGTCCCTTCATCATTGTTATATACAGAATTCACTGTAGTAAAGTGTGACTAAGGGATTTCAATGCGTACTTAAGTAGTGTGACGTAGGTATGTACCTTTCCTGTGTTGAGCAGCGAGGCCTGGCTTACTCCTGCCAGCACGGATCTTTGTGACCCTCACCCCAACACCCAGCAGCGCACTGAAGCCAATGGCCATGCGCAGGATCTGCCCACCCTGCGGAAACAAATCTCTTTCAGTCAAGAATAAAAAACATACTGCAATTGCTTGAATAAAATATAAAAAAATAAAGTGTGCTAGATTGATCCTCATTTTACTTTCATTTTCATTAATGATGCTGTTCATTAATTTCTTCTAAAAGCAACCTGATATGAGACAGAAAGATTTTATTGAGAACTATCCATAATGTACAATTGCACCTAAAAATGCTCAATAAATTGCTAAGAATAATTGACGCGTATGTATTAGCAGGACACAGGGCCCTTACTCCACTAATTAACTTTGACAGCCACACAACTGTGTCGCTACTGCGTTACTTCTGCGTCTCGGCTGTGAAAGTGGCACACAGTTGTGCCTCAATAGCGAGTCAGTGGCGCTTCAGTGGTACTTCAGTGGCAACTCAAGTAGAGAAATGTCAATAGTGGAGTACCAAATATAAGGCTATTGAACTGACATTGACGGACGTTTGATTAGTGGAGTAGCTTTTTTATACTTCAGACGCAGAAGTACTTCAGATGTAGTTGAATAGCGCTTCAGAGGCCAAAATTTGTTAGTGGAGTGCCAAAAGTGTAAAATTACGGCCATTATAACGGCAATCAGTATTACAGTATCGATACTGAAGTAATATTGTGGCTAAAATGAATTAGTGGAGTAAGGGCCAGGATAGCAATGCATGAATGTGCAGCTACGATTGAAGAAAAAGCATTTCGTGACCACTGCCTACCCTTCTGTATGAAAACAAGCTTGATACAATTCAATACTAACCCCTTCTAATACACTGCCATCTATTTCTAATAAATTAGACATTTTTATCCTGAAAATTTTAATAATTCTTATTTACTTTATGTATTTTACTGAGTCAGGTGTTATCAATATTTTTATCAGGGAGAGTGGAAATAAATATAATTATATTTTGTCGTAAAGATTTAGCCACGTGTTAGTAATAATACAATTATTAGTAATTTCGTTAAAAGTTAATCGAATTCGTATCAAACAAAACAACAACAAATTCATAACCTATAAAAACCATCTTTTTTTATCATGATGATGGCAATTCGTCCTAACGATTAGCCACTATGACAGGTGTTTAATTTTCTTTCTTATTATTTTGATGAATGATAAGAATGAAATCGATATGATGAAACAATGAAGAAGATGGCTTCCCAATTCGCTCCGACAACCAATTTCGCTTCATTGACACTCATCCTCCTCATACCTTGCTGTTATCATTATAGATACCTAAAGTCTCTTTTTTAATATCTATCTGTCATATGTCCTATAAACTATTAAGTCACCCGCTACGTAATACCTACATATATTCCTTTTGTCAATCTACCATTATTCATCCGCATAGACTTTTCAATCTTAGTCACTAGGTACATCTTCTGTTCCCTAACCTCAACATTCTCTTTTCACACTATTTTTATATCTATCATTCAATTTCATAGTATAATGAAGGAGACAAAGGGACTGACGAACAAACTGCAAGTGTTCGTCAACAAATGCTTGAGGTCCATCCTTCGCATATTCTGGCCCAACACTATCAGCAACGAGGATCTATGGAAGCGATGCCACCATGTCCCAATCAAGCGTGAAATCGCTCAGCGTAAGTGGAAGTGGATAGGGCACACACTCCGGAGACCGGAGGACAACATCGCCAGGGCGGCATACACATGGAGGCCGCACGGGAGCAGACGCCCAGGCCGGCCGGCGCACACCTGGCAGCGCACAGTCAACGCTGAGTTGAGGGTGGCTGGGTTGAGTTGGAGGGATGCGGAGCGCAAGGCACAGGACAGGAGCGGTTGGCGACGTCTCACGAAGGCCCTCTGTACCACTGGGGTACCATAGGATGACAACAACAACAATTTTGTCATTCTTAACATACTTCTCAGTGATCGCATAGAGGACGTTGTTATGCTAATTTAGCCCATTTTTATTGTACACTACTCTAGCTATCAAGTACATTACACGTCAAACTTGTTTACATACTCCTATAACTCACAACGTACACGTAAGCTTCCCATTTGTATGTTGCATGCAATACTTGCATAATTAAATTCTTCCACAAAAGTTTCAAGAGTACGACTTCATGGTTTTGGACAACTAATTCTAGATCCTTTCATTATACAATCATAGAGTTCGCCGCTTTGATCGCTGAGCGATGTCGATATACAGGGTGGTATATTCAAAACGGTCAGTATGGGAAAGTCTGAAACTATAAGAGATACGAAGATTTGTTCTTAGGAACCATGTCACCGATTTTGATAAAAATAAAAACTGCATTCATACTTTCTTTGAAAAAATAACTGTATCCTGTACGGGAATCGAACCCGGTTGCTTTGAAAAAATAAACTTGCCCTTTTCACTTTTTCTTTTTAAATATCGATTGTGTAGGTCTTAAGCTGTAAATGTCTCTATGAAACATGATGTCCAAAATGAACAAAATGTATTGTTTTGGCATACTTAAGTTTATCATAGTAGTTTACATTCTTCTTCTTCTCAATCATTACGCTCTTATCAGAGCGGTCGTGGTCTTCATGACGTGGCATCTTGAGCAGCCGACATGGTTCGATTTGTAGTTTACATACATCGTTACAATACTCACCAAGTTCAGACAAGTAAAATTGTCTCTATGGCTATTTGTAGTTTCGTACCTCTCTACTTGTTACATACACCATATTATGTGGCATTAGAATTTCATTAATCCTTTTAGAAAGTTTTGTTATCTACAGTAATCAAAGACTAACAATCTATTGAAAAGTCCACTTAAAGTGACGTGTTAAACCATATTTGAGAATTACTTGTGGGGTTACGTTAAGAATGAATTTTACAAACAAGCTATGACACCGTTGAAGACCTAAAAGTAGCAATAAAGTCAAATTTAACGCAAATTCACCACATGAAAATACAAAATTCAATAGTAAGGTCTTTACCTAAACGTGTTGAATGTTGTATTGAAAACAACGGTAGTCACTTAGAACACCTAATATGATAAATTAAAGTATGCCAAAATAATGCATTTTATTCATTTTGGACATCATGTTTCATAGAGACATTTACAGCTTAAGACCTACACAATCGATATTTAAAAAAAAAAAGTGAAAAGGGCAAGTTTATTTTTTCAAAGCAACCGGGTTCGATTCCCGTACAGGAAACAGTTGTTTTTTCAAAGAAAGTATGAATGCAGTTTTTATTTTTATCAAAATCGGTGACATGGTTCCTAAATACAAATCTTCGTATCTCTTTAGTTTCAGACTTCCCTATACTGACCATTTTGAATGCGCCACCCTGTATATATATAATATGACGTGTCCAAACCATGTCTATTTGCTTGATATAGGTAAATAATTTGAATGAATATTTTCAATCAAATATTGCATTGCTACTTGGTTTGATTTGATTGATTGCTGTATTTATTGTTTAATATTTGCGAGAAAAATGTTTCATGCAATTAGTGGGGCCTGCAGTAAAACCATGGTTTCTTATTTAAGGAAACTTTAGTTAATATCGTAATTGCTATTCACGAAAATCACAATAATGCAACGTAAATCTATTTATCCAGTGTCTAATTGCAACGCTAAATTGGTAAATATAAACTGAGTAGTTTTGTTTACTTTCTACATTAGGTATTGCTTACAAACTTAAGAATAACATTAACATAATAATATGATAGAATGCATAACAATACTTTAACATAGTGTTGCAACAATTTTGTTATAAAAAGGAAGTACCATTAGGGTTCAATATCCGTCTCATGCGCGAATATCTTACAAAGAAAATATAAGTTAATGTAAGCTGAATGGAAAAAGTTGTTAGCCTCTAAAACAACATACAAATATGCCCCACCCCTAAAAAATGCAAAGTCAGCGCGTTCACGATTATTAACCCTTGCGGGGTAGTCAGAGATTCACCTACCTGTTTGGTGAACAGGTAGATTTCTTCACTATGTTTTCCCTCACCATAGTATTCCGTGCAATTCGCAAATGTATTTTTATTATCAACATGTACATACAAATTCCTGAAACTTGAACAAACAACTGAGCTATACTGACTTTCAATTGTTTAATATTGATAATAGCTAACACAGTGTGTTTGTTACAGGCAGATGGCATGGCAGCCCTGGCGTTGGAGAGGGAGGATGAGTGCGACCACAACTGGCGGCGGCAGCAGCAGCTCATCAGCTTTGGTGACTCACAGTGGGGCTCCAACAACTGGAACTGGGCAGTCACCAACCAGACTGTTGGTAAGGCTCTCTGAGTCACCATACTAACTCATACTTTGTATTTCCTTGTACCCCATACACTGTAACATGCAATCTTATTCATTTATTCTTGTTGTTTGTGACTTCCTCAATGAGCTTCTTGTTTGCAGACTTCATAGACTTTGTGAATGGCAAGCACAGTGTGGGAGTGGCGGCGTTTGTGTCCGTCACGGTCAAGTCCTTTGATACCCACAGAGAGAACATTGGCTATGCTACGTGTGCGGCGCCATCCAAAGGCTCTGCCCTGTGCCAAGCGAGGAAGGTGAGTCAGCGGAGCGCTCCTCCACCTACGCCATTGTGCCATAAGTGGGGCATGCTCACATTAAATAATAAACTTGGTGGTTGTTACAGGCAGCAGTGACCAATGCCCTCAAAGAGACTCTGCTGAGCTTTGGTGGCACTGTGGCTGCGGAACTGCTGGAGCTGCTCGAGGCGCACGTGCCCTCAGAGCCCCTCGGCGTACCTGAGGCGTTTGTGGGCGCGCAGGGCGGCAAGGGGGAGCCCAAGAACATGCCGCGCAACATGCCCCGCCCGGAAGGGGACAAGGGCTTGAACCCAGTGAAGAACGCGGTGGCGCCTCCGCCGCTGGTGGCCCCGCGCGCGCCTGCGCCCCGCCCGCCCTCGAGCGTCAGCTTCATGCTGCCCATGGTGGGCGTGCCGCCGCTGTACGCGCCGCCGCGGGTGCCGCACGTGTACCCGGGGCCCTACTACGAGTGCCCGTGGCCCTACTACGAGCACGGCAACGTGAACCTCAACTTCGGCGTGCCGCCCAAGAGCGTGGTGGTGAACGGGCCCCGCGGCGGCCACGAGGGGGAGCCGCAGCAGTGCTGGGTGAAGCCGGGCATCTTCTACGACGGCTTCTGGACCGAGCAGAAGGTGAAGCGCTGGGTGGCCGAGCAGGTGGAGAAGCACAGCGGGGCCCCCGAGCCTCCGCCGCTCGCCGAGCCCAAGCAGCCCTAGCCACTATCTTCACGGTTAGGCGGTTATCGTGTGTAGGCTTGTTTGAGAAGGCAAACGCCTTTGTTGCGAACATGGCCAGGGTAAGGATGGTTGCGCTTCTTGCACTCAGTCCCAGTGGTACGCGACGAATTACTCTTTCCTGCTCGTCTCATAACCATTGATCGGAATAGGACAAAAGATACGGTTTAAAATATACTCTGATTCATCAATTGTATGGTATTGCAGAAAATGTGCATAGATTAGTGTTTCGAATTTATTGGCAAACATGCTGATGCGGATAGGGCTGGGACTCGGTTGTTCCTATTCTCTTTGCAACCTTAATAAGTGTGGAAATAGAATAAACAACGCTGGGGCAAGTTAATCTGTTTGAAAGGGATCAGAGCAGCAAAATCATTTTCATTACTAAAACTCGTGAAATTGGATAAAATAGGTAATAAACAGAAAGGCTCGTCGGTAGAGTATGTATTATTTTATGTTCGATGCTGTTCTGATGCTCAAATTGTTTCTACGCAAGATTTTTTAACGAAATCTGGCCCAGGTATATTGTTTTTAAATCTCGGATTGGTTTTCTTTGTTTGTCAAGGCATTCTAATCAATAATACTTAGGTTCGATAGGGTAACAACTGCTACTCGATGCCAAGTGACCGCAATCAAGGTCTCTTCTCGGCTGCGGCCAAGAGAGCCTCCAACCGACTTGTGCTTCTCACTTTCGCAGTGTTCCCGAGGAATCCTCCACTGAGCCCTCGCTTGTGAATACCTCTTTCCTGCACTGCTTTTTCAAGTTTCCTCAATGGGTTAAAGTGCTTTCGAGGCATGATGACGACCTTTACGAGGCCACGAGGCGCTGCGGCCGGTCACCAAGCGCAAGCAACCCCTAAAAAGTCACCCCAGTTGAAAGCACTACTTGTTTTCCATTTATAATCGTATATTATACCTACTAAGAAATTGTTTCCCATACTTTATTGATGTTGCATTTATTTCGTACTTTGTATAGATATACATTGGTGCGCGTATTTTGTGGTAACTATTTGTATCGTATATGCAGAGGTGAGGCCACTCGTCAGTGACTGGTTGCATCGTTGCGACTAGATGGTGTCAAAAGCGTATTTCTCCAAGATTGCTTAGGAGTAAGCTTGCATTAGCCAAGTATTTTCTAGTTATAAGACCTTCTCTTGCAACATCATTTGATCAGCCGTCTACATTGATTAAATGCGTTGTTCAAGTCACAAGGTAGTTTTATTTAGTTTTAAATGCGAAAAAGCAGCACCTGTAGACAAGTGAGTAAGACCTCAGACTTCTTATTAGAGGTCCTAAGTTCGAATCCCGGCTCTGGCATTAACTAATGCAATGAAAATTAATAATGCGAGTTTCATTTACGTACATAATTTACAGGAAACCTGCCTATATCTTGGGATAGGTAATAGCCCGTGTTACAGTATACGGCGATACGGATCAGCGCCTATCACGTTGGGCGCTGTCTATCTAGCGAAACGTGGGCTTTGAGTGGCTCAATCCTAACATGCCTTCGAAATTCCAGAGATGGGCATTCAAGCATGACTATCTCACTACAATAAAAAATCTCTGTGAGTATGTTATGTCTAAATGCGTAAATCTAAACTAAATGAGTGCGACTAAGCGGAGTAGGGTAGTTCCCATTTGTTCTATGGAACTGTGACGTAATATAACTGTCGCCACTTTTTCTTCCCTTTAGTTCTATGATAGAACTATTGAAAATAAAAATGGCCCAATAGTTCTATAGGACAACAATAGAACAGTAAAAGTTTATTTTACTATATTTATGTATTATTGTCTTCGTACTTGAAAAGTATTTGTCATTATTGAAATATACATTCATATTTCTTATCTGTAGCAAGCAAGCAAGACTTTGATTTCAACTTAGATTTGTTCATTAATTCAAATTAAATTCTCCGGAAATGACTGGAATTATAGATAATCATACATTTGAGCAAATATTATTAACTAGAAGAGGACGTGGAATCGTTATGGAGCTCAATAAGCATGAATATTACAAGCAAATAACATACAAATCTGAAAATACTATATGGCGATGCAGTAACAAAAGCAAAGTGCATTATTCAATCCATGGCAACCAAGGATATTTAATTTAAAGCACCACGATCATTACAAAAACTTGTCATAATTGTTCTATAGAACTATTGGGCCATTTTTATTTTCAATAGTTCTATCATAGAACTAAAGGGAAGAAAAAGTGGCGACAGTTATATTACGTCACAGTTCCATAGAACAAATGGGAACTACCCGCGGAGTAGCGTGAAGCTGAAATGAAAAGACAAACTATAGAAATCCTTTTATTGAGATACTAATATTACGATCTTACACACAAGTTATTTACAAAGGGAGTGCAGCCAGTGCGGCGGCGTGGCTCTGCCTCACTGGCCGACATTTGCACAAGATCAATTCACAAACGAAAAACGCTTAACGACTATCAACACACGGCATGAACTTGGCCAAGGGCGCCGCCTCTCCTCCGCCCTCTTCGCCACTGCGCCACCATTAAGTACACACACTTTTCTTCACGTGATAAATGACCGAGATTAAATCTCGGCGACAGTTACCAGGAACAGGATGGCGGGGCGTAGCGGAGGCCGACGCGCAGCGCCTGCAGGCCCACTTTTCTTACGAGCTAAGTACACGGAATAACAGACTATGTACACGGCTACAGGCGGCAGCCGCCAGAGACAGGCGACGGGCGCACCGCTCCGCGGTTACCGAATACAATATCCAGTTGGCATTTGCCACCTATTACATATTTATTGCTTTGAGTAAAACTACAGTTAATATAGTTACCTACGTCCATTTGTATGTACATTTAATAACATGAACACGTTTAGTCCGCACAGCGGCGGGCGTCGAGAGGCCCCCGGTACGGAACATTCCAATGCGAGTACTCAAGTAATAGCAGACGGGGCGCGTGCATACAACTTCTAGTTGACAGTGCATACAACTAATCATTAACGATGGGTCGCATCCGCTAGTTAACACGGTGGTATCTGTATCTTATATCTTTAGGCTTTTTATAGTACGATTAGAGCTAATACAATTCGTTAGTTGCTATTTCTATATACATTTGGAAAATGCCACTAAGAGTTGTACGCACGCTCGCTCCGCCCAATGCAGCTGGGGCGGCGCCCTTTTCTCCCTCTCATTTGCACCTACACGGTTGCAATCTACGGTGCAAAAGAGATGGCGGAAAATAATCACATTTATCCTACATTAAGAAACTCATAATAGATACATAGAAAACATTCGAAATAAACTAAGTTACTTATTTAGAATCCTGATAAGCGGAACATGAACATCAAGACGATGATAGTGAAATGTTTATTTAAGAGAACAATTCGCACCTCCTCCGTTTAGCAGCCTCACCGAAGGAGCGCCACGCACCCGAGGGCTCTGGCAGAGGGCGCGCGCATCACGCCAACAACCAAGTGTTTTAAACTTAGCTACTATTGACGGCGTGACGTTTTGCAGCAGGCGTCCGCATAAACCTGCTCAGTATTTCGTCCCTAGGCGGACATACTCGTTCACAGAACAAAAACATTAAAAAGATGACACAAGACACATTAACCATATACAGGCAAAGCTGAAAGTGAAGTATTGTGTAAAATGAATATGTGTTGTGCCTCCGGATGCAGTGCATTGCGACTTGGTTGGCCAGGGCTGTTGGCGGCTCCCTCGCCTCCTCTGGCGCATCTGCAACAATGTTGGCATTTGTACTAACTACTACAACTTGTTCATAGTCGGTTTGGTAAATCAGCGCAAGTCATGTTTATTTTTCATATATTGATAAATATAACATTACAAAATTAATGATTACAAACTTGTAAGAGACGGGAGAATTGTAATAAACGAAATAAAACGATTGTATTACAGTGGCTCTAGGCTAAATAAAATAAACAGTTCATATAACAATCTGGGCTTACAATGTATATCAAGCTTTCAGAGTCTGTCAAGAGCTTACCCATGGACAAACTTAAAGGTAGCACTTAAGCTACATTAATGACTATTTAAATGTTAAGTTCATTTTGGGATAGACATAACGGTTTATCTACTTTTCAACATGAGACACGACAGGTTTTTTTCCCGTGATTCCGCTAAATAGGACTACACAAATAAATAGATGTGACATTGTCATAGACTTTTGTCAGAGACACATTTTTTAGGTGTTCTTACACAATTTAATTTAATGTCGGTATCAGTAATTTTATAACCTTGTCCATTTTCACTACGTAACTTAGGTAGAAACAGGGCCCTTACTCCACTAATTCATTTTAGCCACAATATTACTTCAGTATCGATAGTGTAATACTTCAGTGGCCGTAATTTGACACTTTTGGCATTCTACTAACAAATTTTGGCCACTAAGGCGCTATCGAACTACATCTGAGTGTACTTCTGCGTCTGAAGTACAAAAAAGTTACTCCACTAACCAAACGTCAATCAATGTCAGTTCAATAGCCTTATATTTGGTACTTCACTATTGACATTTCTATACTTGAGTTGCCACTGAAGCATAACTGACTCGCTATTGAGGTACAACTGTGGCTGTCAAAATATTAGCAGAGTGCCACTTTTACAGCCGAGACGCAGAAGTAACGCAGTAGCGACGCAGTTGTGTGGCTGTCAAAGTTAATTAGTGGAGTAAGGGCCCAGGACACTAAATAATACAGGTTTGAAAACGGTTGCAGAAAACAATTGAAACACATATATATTACAGACGCTTCGGATTAATGAGTACTAACCACTCACCATGTACTAACTTTAAAGCGTTTAGTGTTTGCATCATATACCAACACCATATAAATGCCATTGCAATTTTTTTTTTCAAATTATATTACTCAGAAGTTATGTCCAGCCCGAAGGTAATTAACTCATTCGGAGCCAACGACACGCCTCGCGTGTCCATGAAAATTCTACTCGCCACGCCGCGGACACGCCTCGCGTGTCCATTAGTTTTCGATTATATCTCGAAAAGTACTTGAAAAAATTTAATAAGAATTTGTGTACATGGTATTTACAACACGAACAACCATATATTCACGTGGTTTCTACTTTGAAAGAAGTTATGTTTATACTAAAAACGAACCCCTTGTGGGATGCCAAGAACACGCGACGCGTGTTCACTTTGAGTATGCGACCAGAGGTTCTAAAAGTTTGTTTAACTTTCCATCAAACTCACTACGTTAGATTGTTTATTATAATATTAGTACTTACACAATAATATGTTTCTGAGTGATTTTAGTCGATACATGAGTAAATAATTTATATACTACACAAACAAAAAAAAATATTATAAATTTAATAATATATAAGAAAGTTTGAGAATCACATCATATTTAATTTACCTATTTACCTAAATATCCATATTCCACCATAATTCCTGGTTTAAAATCACTATACTGTTGCCACAACCTTATCTCTTTCGTTGCACAAACAGAACTAAGGAAATAAACTACCACAATGTATTATTAGCGTATTTAGAAACATTAAACTTGCCGCGGAGCCAGTGGACACGCGTGGCGTGTCCATTTTTTCTTAGTCGCAGAGCCGCGGACACGCTCGCGTGTTCATTACCGTTTGTATGGCGGCTCCGCTAGTAAGACGCTGAAAAATGGCGCGGTGTCGAATGAGTTAAAAAAGAGAATAAACATTATTACGTAAAATATAGAGTTTTAAGAGAATTTCCATTCATTCTTATATTGTTTAATTTACAAAGGCTGATACTAACACGGTTCCACTAAAAACAAAAGCATTCACAACCATTAACCCTTGCGGGGTAGTCAGAGGTTCAGGCTTCTATCTCAGTAATTATTTGGCCACCTTTAACCCACGTGTTGACTAAATAGTACTCAATGTGAAAGGTGCTAAACCGTGTCGCCATCTGCAAGCATTAACTCATTCGACGCCGCGCCATTTTTCAGCGTCTTACTAGCGGAGCCGCCATACAAACGGTCATGAACACGCGAGGCGTGTCCGCGGCTCTGCGACTAAGAAAAAATGGACACGCCACGCGTGTCCGCGGCTCTGCGACAAACTTAATGTTTCTAAATACGTTAATAATACATTGTGGTAGTTTATTTCCTTAGTTCTGTTTGTGCAACGAAAGAGATAAGGTTGTGGCAACAGTATAGTGATTTTAAACCAGGAATTATGGTGGAATAAGTATAAACATAACTTATTTCAAAGTAGAAACCACGTGAATATATGGTTATTCGTGTGGTAAATACCATGTACACAAATTCTTATTAAATTTTTTCATGTACTTTTCGAGATATAATCGAAAACTTATGGACACGCGAGGCGTGTCCGCGGCGTGGCGAGTAGAATTTTCATGGACACGCGAGGCGCTCCGAATGAGTTAACTACCGATGTTTTCGCTCACCGCAGTATTGGATGCATTTCGTAAATGTATTTTTATTACGAAAATGTACATAGAAATTCTTTAAACTTCATTTCCATTGGTACATGCTCTAGCGGGATTTGAACTCTGTACCCACTGATACAGAGCCAAGCCCCAAATAACTGAGCTACGTCGAAGATTAGTAAGTAAGGCATAAATGTATCTGTATGGCAATTGTAGAGGTCGAAACTAACGATACAAGCGGGAAGAAACAGACTATTGTGCATTATGAGAACAGAGCCAAAGTTTAAGAGATTAGAAACCAAAATATTTGCGTTGAGTGACGGCATTCGATATGTCAATGCGCCTCGTCTAAGCATGCAGGAGTCTTTTTAAGAATTAGGTAAGTGCGCTTGTCTATCACTGATGTATCAAAATGACGTCTCAAAAATAAAAACACTTTACCAACAAAAAAAAATTGCAAAAAGTGTAATGGGAAGTGTATAATTTGAATTGTTTAATTTTTAAGGTTTCTAGATCTAACTAATCATTTCAACAATGGCTGACACTTTCTTTTCATCTTCGATATGCTTATATACCTACGATGTCCCAGCGCGGCTTCTAAAAAACGAGCCATAGTTTTTAGTAAATTAAATGGTTATCATAAATATCATCAACAAGTGCTTAGCAAACCGCATTGAATGATGTATTCAGTGAAAGCGTAGTGTGTGCGTGGTGGGCGTACCTGTGGGGCGAGCGCCTAGGCGACGAGCTGGTCGTGCTGGCGCTCGCGCTGGCGCACGGCGACGGCCGTCTCCACCAGCAGGTAGAGGCACTTGAACTTGTCCTTGTCGCGCTTCGCCGGCACCACCTGCAAGGCAGCGCGGTGCGCGTCAGGTGCTGCCGGCGTTAAAACAACTCTACTGCTAGCTACCATGGAAACAGCCTCTGCGCTCAACTCTTTATTCACAACACTAACTACGGCCAGCGGCAGACAGAGCGTTTTAACACCGGCGGCGCCCTTAGTGGCGCAAGGGGCCCAATACGACATGCCAAGGGGCGAGCGAGGCGCTAGTAGGGCGAGGTGGTGGCCACCTCCAGCTCCACGGCCACCGTGGGCGGCGGGTGCGCGCTCACCTGCAGCCGGCGCACGGGCGGCGCCCACTCCGCCGCAGCGCCCTCCTCCAGCCGCACCGCGCCGCGCCTGCAACACAACACAACGCCACGCATTACTATTGGAACAAACTCACTCTATTGCTATGTACATCTTAAATAGAAACCAAGTTCAACTAATACAAATAACGCACGATGCAGATCTACGGCGCAAACCGTCGCATGGTGCAAGAGGCAGTTTGTTCAATGTTGATTGAATCTGTTATAGTATAGTTAGGAGCAGGGAGGTGGGAGGTGGGAGGTGGGAGGGAGAGGTGATGGTAAGGAGAGCATGCGTACGGCAGGGTGGGCGCGTGCGGCGCGTACCGGATGACGGACTGCCACACGGTGGGGTCGTACTTGACCTCCTCCTCGCTGAGCGCCGAGGACGAGTACTCCTCCTCGGCGTCGCCGGCGGCCGCCTCCTCGCCCTCGCTGCGGTACACCAGCAGCCCCTCCGTGTAGGCGCCCTCCGCTGCGCCGCCGCCTTCGCCCTGCAACCACACCACCAACTCATCATTCACAAACTACTACTATGCTACTACTTCTATCTACTGAATATCTGACACATGTGGGTCGCAGTGGCCAACGACCTTCTCAGTCACGGAGCGGCGACAGTTGCTCTGTCTATCCTGAATGGAATTACATATTAAATGGGGTGGGTACCTCTGCGTCGGGGGCGTCCCAGGGCGAGGCGAGCGACACGAGGCCCACGGCGCCGCCGCCCAGCGAGGCCGCCTGCTGCTTCTTGCCGCGCCGCGAGATGGTGTAGTGCAGCGGGTCGTGGCCCTCGCGCCGGATCATCTCCGGCAGGATGCGCCGCCGCGCGTTTATGAACCAGTTGCACACCTGCACAGACACACACTCTCATTGAGTGGAATATACTCTTTAACTCATCACCCCTGTTCACTCAGTATCAAATGCCCAACTAAATAGCAGTTTCAATGAATATGAACATACTTTACAAGTTATTGCCAAGGTATATTTATCTAATATCTGTTTTACAATCAATATTATATTTGAAATAAGTAAATAAACATATATGCCTAGGAGGCTATGTCTAAGATGGTTACTTTTTAGAACAGCACTTTCAAGTTTAAATAAATATGTTTAGTGTAATATTATAAATCTTTTTTTAAATTTACAATAATAGTTAATGTTTTTGTGTCTTTTTAGAGCCCCTTTACAATGTTCCCCATTGATTAAGATCTATGAGGTTATTTTTATGACTTATTATATGTTATTCTAATTATTTTACATACATACATACACATAACGTCAGATTCCCTGTAGAGGGGTAGTCAGAGATAACGGATCCCCATTTGTCTATTATTATATTAATATTTATTCTTTATAAGTGATGCCTGCCAGAAATGTAATCATGTGCACAAGCTATATTATTTATCCACCTGCAGCACGGTCAGGTTGGCTTCCTGGCTCAGGGTGAGCTTCTCTGCGTCGCTGGGGTACGCATTGTACCGATGCTCATACAGCCAGCGCTTGAGGATCTTGACCGAGTGTTTGGGCAAGTTGCCCCGGCGCTTGCGCACCGTGCCCACCACGCCCTGGGGTGGCCCACTGTGCCCCACTATCTGCACCATGGTCTGCCTCCGGCTGAGGTCTGCTTCTCCGTCCGTGCCACTCTCATTGTCATCAGATGACGTTGATAGGAAGCGATCCCGAGCTGCAATACACATTACACAATTATAACTACAACACTACTAATAAGATGACGCCTACCACACCTTCATTAGGTCTGTACTTGTGGCTAAAGGCAACTCTACTTATTAAACCTATGACACTATTTTTACAATCATTCTAGTACTTAATTATCTATGCTTCTTATGAGCCTAGTATGAATGTTCACCTTAAATGTTTCATCATGACAGGTTATTACCTTATTGACCCTTTTATTAACAATTTTTAGTAAGCATCAACTCTTCAGCTAAAGCCACTCCTAATAGAATCATTCTTATTTAACATATGTCAAAATTTGTACTAGTGTGACAGTGTTCAATGGTATTCATTTAGATTGTATGACCAGATGGTATCATTTGTTTATTTTAAATGTAATTGAAACAGAATATGTAGTTCAGTGGCTGAAGCTATGAATTCAAAACTGATGATATACATATATTCAGGCCTCTACGTCCTACACAATAGGCAGACTATCAATCT
Source organism: Leucoptera coffeella (assembly GCA_030578115.1). Taxonomy (NCBI): domain Eukaryota; kingdom Metazoa; phylum Arthropoda; class Insecta; order Lepidoptera; family Lyonetiidae; genus Leucoptera; species Leucoptera coffeella. The sequence goes on from JAMBLF010000892.1 coordinate 109,870, forward strand.
CCACCTGGAACAAACCTGAGAGTCTAATGCTTCTGAAACCAATCTCATATGTGCAATAAAATTTCAATATGCTGTAAAATTCTTAAGTTTGTACGTGACCCTACCTTACCAAAAAAATAATTATTTTATTTTAAAATAATAATTATATGTATTTAACCAAGATGCTATTAACAATTGTTAATTTGAGAGATATTATGTTAAAAACATACTGGGTGAAAGAAACATTAAGGGGAAATGCCTTACATATATTTGTGGCTAGTGTGTATATTGCAAGAGTAATTGAGAGTACTATTGGACTAGTTAGCTGGCCACATGCATAATATATAGTATTGCATAGGCGTTTCCAAAGCAGAGGCACTGGCAGCCAAAATAAACAAAGTGCTCAGTGGCGCCACCTCCTTCACGTGAACCTACAAGCTCGGCGGCCATCTTGCGCTGCAAAATGTCACTTGGACATCACATTGCTTTGTGATCATTATCCTACATTATAGTACATTCAATATAAAAACGACTCCCTCTTACGACCCCTTTTAACATAACGTATAAATCTACGTATACAACAAACGAGATGTAGATAAAATGTAGTTAGCAGAACAAAAAGGCGACCTACTTATTGATGCCAAGTTATAAATATAATCTTAACACGTGCGATAATCTGATAAGGCAGCGTAAAGTTGTAAAGAAACTCAAGTCGGGAAGCTGCAAGACATTGCATTACATAAATTATTATCGTACAGCACTCATTTTTTTCGTAACCTTTGTTAAATACATAGGCTTCAACAGGTTTGTTACCATAATGACGGCGATGCTTCTAGAAAACATTACAATAATGGTTGTTTAAAATAGATACAGCTGCAAATTGTCGGGATATAATTGTGTACATTTACGTACATTTTACCAAAAAACATGTCACCTTGACACCTGTCACATAACTTTTTGACATGGCCGAAACGTGGCGTCATTTTGATTTGTTTTGACCGGCAAACGAAAGAAACAAACGGGTACCTGAGGTCGATAGTCCTTCTCCACCCGAAAACCTTGCCTCCATCATGTCGTCAGATAAGTCACGGATGATAAAGTGCTGAATGTGTGATTCAGAGTCCTCTTCGCGTTGCTCCACAACAGATATTCCGCTTGACGGAGGTAACATAGTAGCTTTATAAACCCATAAGCCAACTCTTCGACACAACACACCAAACAGTGCTTAAATATATGTGTTACAATAACTTTTAGAATAGTGTAGCTAAAAGCACTATGTAGAAATCTCAATTATTAAAACCGACGCACACTCCAAACACAACCAGAAAACTGACAGCGCGGGCGGGGGTAACGGGGTAGTGGCGGGCGGCAGAGGAAATGCGGACTCGTTGTGGCCTTATCACTCACATGTTCAATCGTATAGCGCCATCTCTTTCCGCAGTTCAGTTCCATGACAGCAGCGGCTAATAGGAAGTTAAAATGTCATAACAAAGATTTAAGCGTTTTCATTGGTACCTGTTTTTATCCTAAAGTTTCAACAACAGCGGCAAATTTAAATTTGCGCCTACTATACTAGCAATAAAGCAATATTTTTATAACTAATAATACATATATGTAATCTAATCATTAAGCGATTTAGGGCACATGCCTTTGTTCCGATTTTGTAATGCAAGAATTCTGTAATTTGGGTGCGTAACAGCTGTGTTGTAAGTCAAATTTTTACTGCGTCGCGTCGGAGAGAAGTGAAAATAATATGAGGTTCACCAAACTCCTCCGTCACAATTGGATTATAAATCATTAATAGAATTGATATTAATTGGATTACATAATTCGTAGCTTAATTAACTATAAATTACAGGTAAATATTTTACACCATTTTGAGAAGATGTCAATACTGTTTCATTTTATTCTATTCAACTTTTTATCATTTCTAGCTAACGTCGGAGCAGCTGTGTCAGTGATCCTACTAAGTGTGAACGGCAACTAACGATAGCCAACTCGACTGTTCTCGAACCTGTACGTATCCCGAACGTCAATGATAACAATATAAAATTGCTCGGCCTATTGGTTTCTTTAAGCAATGTGAACGTTACAAGTCTCGGTCTAGAATTCTACGAATAAAGCACTAGCGCTATTGACTAAATGTATAATGTCGCTACGTCATGACCCCAGAACCTACCAAAGTCAGAACCGTAAGAACCCCACTGAACTTATTTAATAATTAAGCATGCAAAACAGATGGCAGTCAGTATCAGACATGAAACATGGACAGCAGCTTATCATTGAGAACTAGACGAAATCCATATTTCACATGCATACAAACGAGACCTATGACATCACTAAAGTTAACTAAAATATAAACAAAATAACATTTAATTAAACTAACAACAGAAAAACAAAAATAATTATACCAATTAAATGCTCGATATTTAGTCATAGTTGGTAACAAAGTTATTCTTATTAATTGACATGGATAGTTTTTGCCTATCCCAGTGTGTGCGCGTATCTAGGCTTCAATATATGGACCTATACGTGTAAATTATAACACTATATAAAAAAAATATTTAGGGTTGGTAATTTGGGACTTCTTAAGAATAATATGCAAAGTTCTCTAAATTGATGAGAAGACTACTAATTAAGCTGATGAAGTATGGAGGGCCGTGATGGGTTCAAAGGTGGGTTTTACTTGGTCGTTTCCTGCAATTAGCAAATAGTGACGTTGCTTGTTTTTGACTCCGTAAAAAAGAACAAAATCGCGTCAAAGGCTAATGCGAGAGCGGCGGCGGTCGGCTCAAGGTGAGCGGGCCTCGGCGCCACCAGTGCGAGCCTCCGCCGCTTCACGACAACATGTGCGCCGCGCGCCTGCTGCTGCTGGCGGCCGCCCTGGGCCACGCGCGGGCCCTCAGCCACCTCACCGAGGCCCTCTTCGCCCAGCCGCTGCTGCAGGACGCCACCCACGCGGTGGCCGACTCCGCCGCCTCCGCGCTCAACCTCGTCTCGGAGCCGGCGCTGCACGTCGCCCGTGCGCTGGGCCTCGACGACCTGCCCACGCTCCTGGGGCAGGACAACCTGGTGGACGCCTCGTACGGGCCCCTGCCGCAGCTGCAGCTGCCGACGGACAACGAGGACGCGCGACTCAACATCACGCAGCTGCTCACCAAGTACGGCCACGACGTGGAGGAGTACCGCGCGCTCTCCGCCGACGGCTACGCGCTGCGCGTGTTCCGCGTGCCGGGCACGGGGCCGCCCGTCTTCCTCATGCACGGCCTGCTGGGCAGCGCCGACGACTTCGTGGTGGGCGGCCCGCGCGCCGGCCTCGCCTACCTGCTCGCCGCCGCCGGCTACGACGTGTGGCTGGGCAACGCGCGCGGCAACAAGCACTCGCGCGCCCACGCCCACCTGCAGCCCTCGCAGGCCGCCTTCTGGGACTTCAGCTGGCACGAGATCGGCTGCCTGGACCTGCCCGCCATGATCGACCTGGCGCTGCGCCACTCGGGGCGGCGGCGGCTCGCCTACGTGGGCCACTCGCAGGGCACCACCGCCTTCTTCGTCATGGGCTCCGAGCTGCCGCACTACAACGACAAGGTCGCGCTCATGGTGGCGCTGTCGCCGGTGGCCTACATGGCGCACGTCAAGTCGCCGGCGGTGCGGCTCATGGCGCCGGGCGGGGCCCTCGCCAAGGGCGCGCTGCAGGCGGCCGGCCTGCTCGAGGTGCTGCCGGACAACGCGCTGAGCCGCGCCCTGCGGAGGCTCGTGTGCGGCGCGGGCCCCGCCTCCGACCTCCTGTGCAGCAACGTGCTCTTCCTGTTCTGCGGCTTCGGCCTGGAGCAGCTGGACGTGGACAACTTGCCGGTGGTGCTGGGGCACCTGCCGGCGGGCGCCTCCTGGAAGCAGCTGGCGCACTACGGGCAGCTGGTGGTGTCGGGCCGCTTCCGGCAGTACGACTACGGGGCGGCGGAGAACGCGCGGCGCTACGGCAGCGAGCGGCCACCCGACTACCCCCTGGAGCGCATCTCCGCCAACGTGTCGCTCTTCCACAGCGACGAGGACTGGCTGGCGCAGCCGCAGGACGTGGACGCGCTCTTCCAGCGGCTGCCCAACTGCGTGGACGTGCACCGCGTGCCGCAGCCGCGCTTCAGCCACCTCGACTACATCCTCGCCAAGGACCTCGACACGCTCATCTTCCGCCGCCTGCACAAGCTGCTGCAGCTCTTCGCTTGACACTTGCCCATGACAAAATCATTGTGCTGTTGCTAGAGGAAGTTATATGTATTTCATGAAATTTATGAGGTAATCAAATAAGTTTATTTGGCTAGAATGAAATAAGCGTAATTTAAGTTTTGTAACAATAAAAAAATACATAATACTTGAAATCATTCATTTCATTATACCTTTAATGGCTATATTGTTTGTACTCTTGTAGCGTAGGCGGTTACAACGAGGTATATTAAATGCACACTCACAAGGCAATGGGCCGAGACTAACGGTCGCCACCTCAATCTATCATAATAAATCCCTAAGGGCAGACCACACTCAAGTCTATATTTACCTTCTCATTCGTGCTAACACAAATAAGCTTCGTACACCCGTAGATGTTTCCAATTTTCTATGGCCTATGTTGCCTATTCCACGCCCAACCGAATCATCTACTTTTACTCTATAAACCACTTACGAACCTACTAATTAATAATATTACTTAAAAGAGAAGACTGAAAGGAAGTTCTCCGAGAGTTTCCATCAAAATATCAAACTATTTTGGAAAATGGTCAAACGGCCATGATGAGTGTTTGGCGTTAAAAAGATGGAAGAAATACTTTGAAGAGTTGTTTGAAAATGAGGGTGTATCATTTCAGGATGGTACATCTGAATTAAGTTTGGATGATAATGGCAGTGATATTAGATAATATATGCAAAAGTATTGATTGAAAGAGTTGTTCGTGAGACTGAAACCAAGATATGGGATGTACAGGCAGGTTTTCGGAAGGGAATGGGATGTACAGATCAGCTTTTTTCCTTACGCCAGGTGGCTGAAAAGTTTTTGGCAAAGAACCAAAAGGTTTTCTGTGCTTTTATGGATTTGGAAAAGGCGTATGATCGTGTATCCCGGAACGATTTGTGGAGGGCGCTATCTGCGTTTGGTTTGGGCAGTACCTTAATACGGGCTCTAAAGTCTTTATATGTGGATTCGGGAGCCTGTGTTAGGGTTAATGGGGCCTACTCAGACTGGTTCAGTATCCGAAAGGGTGTAAGGCAGCGCTGTGTAGCTTCGCCGTGGCTGTTCAATCTGTTCATGGATAGTTGCTTGACTGATTTAAAAGGAAGTGACAGAGGATTGCGTATGGGCGAGTTGATCATTAAATGCCTCTTGTACGCTGACGATCAGGTTCTCCTTGCGTCATCGGCGTGTGAGTTGCAGGAGATGGTCACTTGCACGAATGAGTCCCTTAAGAGGAAAGGAATGAAAATTAATGTAAATAAAACGAAAGTAATGGTCATGGAGGGACTTTCAGCAAGACAGAGTGCAAGATTGACATAGATAATGAAAGAGTCTAGATAGAGAATGAACAAGTGAATGATTTTGTGTATCTGGGAACACTTTTTACTAATAACGGAAAATGTGAGGGAGATATTCAACGTAGAGTCTGTGCAGGTAATAAGATTAATGGGGCTATGTATAATGTTATGGGTAGCCAGTTGATTTCTCAATCGGCACGTATGGCTATTCATAGGGCTGAGCTGGTTTTAACATTGACTTATGGTAGTGAAAGTTGGGTATGGCAAAAGAAGCATGAAAGTAGAATTAATGCCGTCGAAATGCGGTCACTGAAAAGCATGTTAGGAGTGACATTGAATGATAGAATTAAAAATAGTGTGATAAGGGAAGGTTGCGGTTTGAAAGAAGATGTAGTGACTAAGATTGAAAAGAGCATGCTTCGATGGTTTGGACATGTTATGCGGATGAATGATAGCAGATTGACAAAAGGAATATATATGAGTGAAGTGGAAGGGCGGTTACGTAGGGGCCGGCCTAATAAGACATATAACAGTCAGATAGACGCTATATTGAGAAAAGGTGACGTTAGGAGTACCTATAACCGCCGAGAGTGTATGAGAGGATGTATGAATATCAATGAAGCGAAAGTGGTCTGTCAGGTTTGGGACAAATGGGGATCCGTGATCTCTGCCTACCCCTTTACAGGGAATCAGGCGTGATGTGTATGTATGTATGGATGAAGAAGGGTTTTATATGCATATGTAGTGGGATTCCTACGACACATATCTATTCTAACAGTAGTAGGGTTGCAAGGACAATGCAGAACAATTACATAAGGCAGATGACCATAGCGTGAAGAAGTCAGTTTATCTCTGAGGATTGTTGGTCCCGTTCAAAATAGAGGTTTGTACGAGCAAATGTCGATGGAAGTGTGTTAACTTTAATTATTATGGAGAAAAAAACAACAGAACAGTATTACACTATAAATATATCAAGTGGCGGACCCTAAGTAAAAACGAAAGCAATTCATTACGATAGTGTTGGATGCCAATTAGGCCTACGGGGTGAGCATGCAAGGGCATGCGTTGTACGACATTGAAGTGGCTGAGTGGTAATTCCCCCAGAGGGTGAGTTGAGTTGTCGAGTACGGCTGTTGCAGGTCTGTGTTTATATAGGTGTGCATTTTTTGTGAATTACGGAGGAGTGTATAAAGCATAGGTAGACTGAAACATGTCATAAAGGACGGAACTTTTATTCAAAATTACAAGACATCTAAAGCTAACATTAAATTAAAGAACTAGGCTAATCTATTGGGTGAGCGGCGATGGCTGCGCCCAGTAGGGGGCGCGGGCGTTGGGTGCGGCGGGGGTGGCGGCCGAGGCGATGGCGATCTCGTCCACGATGCGCGCGTTGAGCTGGGGCGCGGCCACGCCCACCTGGAAGGCCATGTGTCCGAGGGGCTGCGGCACGGGCTGCGCCGTGGCCCTCGGCAGCATGCGCTGCAGCCGCTGCACGTCCTGCGGCGCCGCCATCCAGTCTCCCTGCGCGTACACCAGCGTCACCGGGGTGCTCACCTTGTCCATGCGGTAGGTGGGCGGCGCGCTCTGGCCGTACACGCGCTCGTTGCTCTCGGCGCCGAAGTCGAACATGGCGAACTGTCCGCTAGCCTGCGCCTGCGCCAGCTGCAGCACCTGCCGCACCGAGGCGCCCGAGCCGTGGCGCATGGTGCGCATCATGCTGGCGATGGTGGCGGGGTTCAGCTGCTGCGCGTCCACTCCGCCCATCACGAAGCGGACCTCGTCGGCGACCGACGAGCCGATGGCCTTGCGAACCATGTCTCCGCCGGCGGTGCGCACTAGCTCCTTGGTGGGGCGGAAGGCGGCGTCGCCGAGCGCGCGGCGGATGCGCTGCGCCATCTTGCCCTTGGTGGGGGAGATCATGCGCAGCAGGGGGCTGGCGGCGTTCTTCATGTAGGCGGTGGGGGCGAGCGCGTGCATGTCGATCACCTTGTCCTGGTAGCGGGGGCGGCGAGCGGCCAGCGCCAGGTAGGCGGCGGCGCCCGAGCCGTGGCCCACGAGGTGCAGTCGCGGGGCGCCCGACACGCGCAGCGCCGTCTCGATGAGGGCGGGCAGGTCCTGCAGCGCTACTTCGTCCATGGAGTACTGCCAGAACTCAGCGAGCGCCGGGTGCTTGGTCACGTGGTGGCGCGAGTAGCGAGAGCCGCGGGCGCTGCCGAGCCATACCTCGTGGCCGGCGTCGGCCAGCATGTAGGCGAGCGCCTTGGAGGGCCCGAGCAGTAGCCAGTCGTCTGCGCTGCCGAGGAAGTCGTGCATCAGCAGCACGGGCGCCTTGTTGGCGGCCATCTTGCTGGGCCGGATCCGGATGAGCGACAGCACGTAGCCGTCGTCGGTGGTGGCGCTGTGCTCCTCCACTTGGTAGCCGTTGGCGCGCAGCTGCTGCGTGGCGTTCACGTCGGGCTGGGCGTGCGCGTACTGCTGCGAGGGCTGGTACTGCTGGTGGAACTGCTGCTTCTCCTGCTCGCTGGAGACGCGCAGCGTGGCGTACGCGTCGCCGAAGATGTCCTCGATGTCCTGCTTGGTGGCGGGCACGTCGGCGCCGATGGCCATGGAGAGCGCCTTCCACTGGATCTTGTCTGCGGCCTGCGGCTGCATCTTGTACTGGTGCTTCATGCCCTTGCGCTGCATCTGGTACTCCTCGCTGCTCTGGCTGTCCTGCTGGCTGCTGCTGCCCTGGTACTTGGTGGCCTTCTGCGGGCGCTGCTTCTGCTCGCCTTGGTGCTTCTTCATGTACTGCTTCTGGTACGGGCGTTGCTTCTCGTCGCTCTCTTGGCTGCTGCGCTCGCTGCTCCGTTTCTGTTGCGTGCCGTTCATTTGCTTCTTGCGGTTCTTTTGTTGTTCCTGCTCATATTTGTTTTTGTATTGGTTCTTTCTGTCTTTCTTTTGATCCTTGTTGTTGTGCTCCTTGTTGTTGTACTTCTGGTTGGAGTTCTTCTCCTTCGACTGGTTCTCCTGGCTGGAGTACTGCTGCTCGCTGGAGTCCTTCTGTTGGCTTGAGCTTTGCTTGTTGTGGTATTTCTTCTGCTGCTTGTAATGTTGTTGCTCGTTGGAGTTCTTCTGTTGGCTGGAGGTCTGCTGCTCGCTGGAGCTTTTCTGCTCGCTGAAGTTCTGTTCGCTGGAGCTCTTTTGCTGGCTGTATTTCTGTTCACTGGAGTTCTGTTGCTGGCTGCCGCTCTGTTGGTTGGAGTACTTCCGCTTCTGGGTCTGTTGCACTTCCTGGGAGATCTGCTGTTGGCTAGAGTTCAGCTGCTCGTTGAAGTTCTTTTGCTCCTCTTTGGAGATCCTCTGCTGGCTCGAGTCGCCTTGCTGATTGCTCTCCTGGCTGCTGCTGTACTTGTCATTCTGCTGTGGCTTCTGATGCAGCTTGGTGGCGTCGCCGGACTCCTGGCTGCCGGAGCTCGAGTAGTCGTTCTTGCGGATGGCGGTGAAGATGGGCTCGGCGCTGTCGGGCTGCGTGATGAACTGCGCGATGACGTCGTCGCGCTGCGGCTGCGTGGCGATGCGGCCCTGCTGCGGCTGCACCGTGTACCCGCTGAGGCGCGGCTCTTGCTGCCGGAAGATGCTCCCCACGATCACGTGGGGGAGGACGAAGCATACCACGAGCAAGGCCTTCATGTTGGCCGGCGGCGTGTGTTTGGCTGGCTACTGTTCCGGCGGCGCTTATAAACGCGCTGACTGCCGCCGCCGCCTCGGCCGAGCGCTGACGCTGCGCCCGCCCGCCGCCCTACCGCACCTCACATGCCTAACCTCTTTACAACGTGACACTTTTTAATTTTATGACTGATTACTGCGACGGATTTTTTCTATCCAATTATCGACTATGAGAGAATTATTTTTAAACAAAGACATTAATGGAAAGAATGAATATTTGGTGTGATCGTTGAAAGCCATTGTTATTCTTATTAAACCCCCATCGGGCTCATGTCAACCCCAGGAGCCTTCAGGATAATTTTAGTCCTCGTGTCCTCCCCTGAGACATCAGACCTTTCATTTAGAAAATATGTTAAGTATGCGCAAGTCTACTAGCGACCTCTATTGATGCCAATATCAAAAGCAGGACTCCGGGGGATCCATGAGCCCAAACCATCAAACCAAGGGTGAATCGGGTTAGGTTCATCAGTAACTAATCTATGTATGTATGCATGGAAAGAGGGAAAACTGGTGACCTCTGAAAAGTATAATGGGGCCGGGGCGAAGTCACGTGGCTGGGAGCGCGTGGCTCCATCGAGGGCGGACGACGACTCCGCAACGGCGCGGCGCCCTCGTGCCATAGCCTCTAAATGTTCATTTATCACTATGCTCAACCATCACATCCCCCAAAAAGATGTATAAGGTATAAGGTATCTAAGTATACAGTATAGTTATTGTTGTATGTACACATGTATCTACGAACTATGGTCACGGCTTTTGCTCCTTGAGCGACGCGATGAGGCTTCTCGCAAGGGTGGACTGGTATTCGTAAAGCGTTTCCCACGAGCACCAATGAGGAATTACTATATACGTTCAAGGGCATTCGTTTGTCAACTGTGTGGCCTCATACGATCTGTGCCTTGTTCATTTACGTACTTTCCAATGCAGTTAGAAAAATGGACGTCTACCGTGATCATTAAAGCGACTTCTAGATAATTGAATCACGTGGCGTGCTTCGCTCATGACCTCGGTGAGGGGGACCTAACGACCACCATCTGTATGAGAAACGCACGCCATCTGAGGCTGGCGAAAACCTTCGCAGAAACGATTCGTCTTCTGACACACTGTTGATACTCGCGAAGTATCACGACCACATACCCTTTCGAGGTAGTCAGAGGCAGAGTGCGTACCGCAACAACTGAACTTTGTGATTGTCTTTGGCCTATCGAAACCCACCTTTTACTTGTTAATCAGTACCTCATGTGACAGATGGTATAACATGCTGTCGTTTTTACCCTAGCCGTGATTACTCATGGCAATCTACATGGAGCCACTTCCACACTCTGGCCAAGCCAAGTACGACTTACGTTATTCATCAGCGAGGGAGATTCAAGTATATACTTGTACCAACTTATATTTAAAGACTACGTTCTAGAACCACAGGACGTGCATGAAATGAAACTGCCGTTGCTATCGGCATGGCATCAGCCGCGACTAGAACACGTGGAACAGGTTTCATTTGGATGGGGTGATGGGCTAACGACTTATATATTTTAATACCTACGTCCATTATATGCTGCCGAGAGATGGGTAATAGTAAGGTGTATAGCCAGACATCGCAACCAACCACTTACACCGTATGGACCCCCACACGCTAAACGTCCTCAGGCCCCTCTCAGTACGCCGTGTAGTTGACCCTTGTACGTCTCACGAGGTCGAGGCACCCACATCGCACCTAAATTTATATTTTATATTAAGTCGACCTCCGTGGCGCGATTGATTTATCACCGGAACGCTAATCATGAGGTCCCGGGTTCGATTCCCGGTGGAGGCAGAGTTAAGAACTACGCTTTTCTACTGCTTTCCAGTCTGGTCGTTTATTATATATGTATTTATCTATATATAAGTATATATTTCTTAAATATACTTTGACTAGTACCCATAACACAAGTCTTAATTGGTGTAATAGTGTCCTAAATATTAAAATTATTATATAACATGTAAGTGTGTATGTAACATAATGAAAAAAGAAGACATTATTGTAGGCAATGACATTGATAAGTAACATTAGCCAATGCTTTGGCCGAGTGCATTCGGACGAGAGTCTGAGCGGAGGATGCCTCTTCTGGGAGCGGAGCCGCGATGGCCAAAGGTCGCCGAGCGAGGCCAACTGCACTCGACGTCAAGCGATCGCACATTAGGTGCCAAACAAAGGTGACTCAGAGGATTTAACCACTTGGACATTCTGACCACGCCAAAGGGATAACATACGCTTCGCGGCCATTTTCTCTTGAGCGGATTCAAACCCATATATTTACCAGATAGCCACAACCTAATGAGACAGTTGGTAATCCGCGTAAAACTCTTCCGACCTTTGCTGCCACGACTATAATTATATTCCGGGTAGTCAGAGTCTTGAATGTTGTCCACATGCGTTTAAGCATAATAAATACATAAGGTAGGCATGGCGTAACAATCATTTCCCTGCACCATCCTGATTGGGCGGAGCACAGCGCCTAGGCTTCTTATTTCGACGGCCTAGGAAACGCCGTCACAAACAAACGACCACATTTCAATCTCTGTCTGTCCCCTCCGTTAGCTGGGACTTGTTCTTCCCGGCTCGACGTAGAATTCGACTATGGGCCTAATGGTAAATAGACTCTATAGCATATTAAAACCAACACGGCCGTTGCTTTGCAACATGTGATATTATGTAAATAGGATATAAATAAATGTATCATTCCCAATGAGGACGCATAGCAATGATCTAATAAGAACAGGACCTGGTGTCCTAGGATACACCGATTCGCATCTGGGTGGAATAGGGAGCTATCTATAGTTGTGTAAAATTGAAGATCAGAGTGTAGTCTTAGTTTCGGAATGTAATTTGAGAATCAGCAACAGGCCAAGAAGTTTGGAATCGCCTTTCTACGTTTGCAGCAAAGCGGTTGCGCAAAAGGTTCGCTCAAAGCGTCATTCGCGTAATTCGAGTCGCCACAAAGTGCCAGTCAGCTGCCACCGGAGCCGTCGCGCCGACAACAGGCCGCCCGTACTGTCGCGCGCCACAGCCCTCTGTCGCCTTGTGAGGCACTTTGACCTACATCATTCGCATATAGTCATACAACTATAGCAGTATTTCATATTAGCTATATAATATAAAGTTTCACGTTTGATAAATGATGAAGACGACGGCTCTTGCTTCTCAACTAACAAGTCAACCAAGTCTACCAGTCTGATTGTGCGAAATAAAATCATATATGACTTGTGTGGCCGACAGTCCAGTGATAAAACTCGACTAGTAAGCGATTTGGTGGACAGGATGTTGACGCAAACAGCGAATAGCTGACGCGGCTGCCTCGCCTCGCCCTCCACTGAGCCGTGCACTACGATTGGCAAATACTTGGGACGAGAACTGCCAAATTAGTGCGAATTACGCACTGCAACTATTCCTTCAGGGTATCGGGCATGACATTGCGAAGCCTTCGCCACAAATACACACTGCGACCATTCAGCCTAGCGAAGTAGGCAGACGCTAGAGTATACATCTCCGCAATATCACATGTAGTCATTCTAAAGCCATCTAGAACTCACGTGTTCAAATAATCATGTACTCAGTGCGACAGGTGGTAAGCCAATTTGAGCGTAGCTCGTCACAGCTATTACCTTAGCTGTGAGCTATAACATTTTTCTTTTCAATAAAAGGATATCATCGGGTTATATTTGTCTGTATGTAGGTAATGTTATATGTGTTGCACTCTTTAATGTTAATGATCACTATTGCCTTCTACGCCTAGTATACTCTAATTAATATGATATCTGTAATTTACGTACATAAGATACGGTCGCTAACGGTGAGGGAAAACATCGCGAGGAATCCCTCGGGATAGGTAATTGCCAGTGCGGGCGAAACGGTTCACTACTTATCACGTTCGGTGCTGTCTATCTAGTGAAACGAGTGCTTCGAGTGACCCATATCTAAGATAGCTTCGAAATTTCGAAGATGGGCACTCAAGCCTCTCGATTATCCCGCCACAATAAAAAGAGGCAATGTGTATACACAAGTCGTGAAGCGTATGTTATACTCTAGCTATTACTTTATCAAGGACTAGGCTAAAATTTGACGGGAATTGAAACGCTTACATTTAGTGTAGCGTGTGTGCGACACCTTTTGTATGTTACATAAGCATGTTAAATTTGCCTCGAATATTGAGATTAACCATATGTTATATAATTGCTGCCTTTGGGTGGCGAGGTGTAGCAACTATGCTGGTGTACGGTTTTAATGCCATTGGAAATGTACTTCAGTAGATAAGAACGCTTTGGTGCTAGAAACCTGCAATTAGCTGCCACTCAGCGCCATTCTGCTGGATGGAGCTTATCTTTAAGTTATCCTTGCAACTTAACCCATCCATATTCTAGTAGCTTGTTTCGCTTACTCTATCTGCAGAGACGTAGTGCTCTCAAAAACATTTACGTAAGTAGGTATTTATCATTTCAGCATAATTTTTGCGATTGGACTCGATCAAAAAAACATGTTTATTTGACATTTTGAAGTAAACATACTGACAATATGCAATGACCGAGAAAGTTACACGCGACAAGAGGATACACGCGCTGGGAAATCTCATCTAGATGCTACTTGTCTGGAAGTGCCCAAAGAGCTTGACGCGAATCATTTACCTAGTTTGTTAAAAGACAAACAGTGTAACCGCACTTGATACAGAAGACAAATTATTACGAATGTATTTAGGTGCAGACACGAAAGTTACCAATCCCTAGATACAGGCAGGTCTCTTTACAATGTTTTCCTTCACCATACTAGCCCTTTATTAGCTATCAGACAAGAAAGAGCCAGCTGAAGTAACTTCCCAAAAATTAAGATCTTACTTGAATCTTGAGTGAGAAACAGAGCAAAGCGTACTTGTTTCAACATTAGCTACTCCGTAGACACAGGCGCCAATGCAAATAAGCGGCTTTACAATTTACAATTGAAGAGACCTTTGTCCTGCAGTGGGCTGCTATAGGCTGATTGGAAGGAATCACCAAGCCTAATTAATATATCGGTACCGAAGAGTTTTTCCGGAAATTACAATGTTTATTGTAAATATTGATCAGTCATAAATTGACATAGTTTTTATGACTTTGCTGTCATCGCTGTCCAAGGGAAGGTAAACAAACGTTTCCGAATTGTGGAGCGATTTCCAGGGTCCGCTCCTGATCTACTGTCGTAATTTATATGAAATGAACACTTACGGAGTTTGATCTTCATAACTTTGATCACAGATTTACGCAGCTTGACTGTTTTCCTTCGAAGTTGACACAGAAACCCAAGGCGCCTACCCTGACGCTGTCGCGTGTCAATTCTCCTTGACAAAGGCTTTGGTTTCTTAAAATGGACGATATTTCTTGCAAACACCGACAATCGCCTGATGCTTTCTCGCTGTCATTTGTCATGCTGTTTTAAATTTGACAGAGTGTAGATTTTCTTACCGGCCAGCAAAAGAGTGAAGAGGTCGCATTGCAGTGAGATCAACCTTTTTGCATGTTTTACATTTATGTATGAACTATACCCTACCAGAGTATGTAGTCCCAACTGGGATATACTTAGAATGCTAACTAGCAGCTTTTCACTCGGAATATCGTAGTAGGACACTAAGAATCAATGGCGTACATGCCATTGGTTCTTAGCCAATGGGCTAACAACCTATTACAAATATTATCTTTTAATGCCATCACAAACTCAATAGTTTTAAATATATATATATGTATCACCGAGGTTCTGTCCAAACCGAAATGAATTACGGGATGTGAATGGATGAACAATTAAATGCTATCCATCGTAACGTTTTTGTTCAAGTAGTAAAGATTTATTTATAATTCTATTGAGTGATTCAATCTTTTCAAATACATATCTATATTATGTTACGAATAATGAATCAGTTGTTCCCTTTTATTATCATCGTAGGAATCAACTTGTTTGTCCCGTGCTAGCTGGCACGCGAAAAGAACCCCGTCCTTCGCAGCATCATAGGAAGCAACTAGGGTTCAATGGGTTCTATTGGACGACGGCCACCAATGTTCTCCATGACATAGCTCCAAAATTGATGCTAATTAGTGACCTAGGAGATAAGATCATGGTTCTGAAGTTCTGTCCATCCCGAAAGGGATTAAAGGTCATGGATGTATATGTGTACTTTATTAAGTAAAAAAATACTAATGTAATTACGGCAACTCTTTAAATAAAGATATTTGTTGGTGGTACACAAAAAATTCTAAGCCAAGGGAGTGTATTTCACCTTGAGTGCACTCAACCACACTGACCAGGGTCTCATCACCAAGTGCTCCCTCATTGGACAGATACCACTAGTCACAGTTTGATAGAATGCATCATCCTTGTTTCCCCAAGACTAACATTAGCCCAAGTGCAGATTATCACATCCTTAAAAGAACTGATCAATGACCGCCATGCAATTGGGATACCCTCAGGTGACAGCACAATAAATAAATAGCTCATCCTATGCTTACCCTCAAAACTCTGCACCCTATGGGTAAATAGACAAAAAGCTTATTTGTGGTAAATTAAATATGTGTATATACATTTACATCCCTAAACCCCTTTCAAGATGGAAAGAACCTTGAAAAAATGAATCATCTTCTAGGTCACGTTTTTGCATAAATTTTGGGATTGTGATGTCATAATGAAACATTGGTGACAGGTTGCTAGCCCATCACCCTAAAGATTCCATTGACCCTTAATCCCTTAGTCGCCTCATATGACATGCCGTGAGAATGGCAGCTAGCATGGGACATTTCTATTAGTATTTTCTTATAAATGGTAATGGAATAATACACTGGTTCAAGTTGGACAAGATTTATTTGCTTACATTGTTAACTCTCTTAAATTAAATAAATTGTAGATATAGGTGCTTCTATTTGCAGTCTGGAACAAAACATTCAGGTTATTTAAGGAAACTGTAAGGGTAACTCAGCAAAGATCGGCAGGTGGCTAAGACCAGTTTGTTTCTAAATGTACATAAATTCATGGCAATTTTGTTACTGTGTTAGCCACCTGAAGATCTTTGGCGAGTTGACCTCAAATTACTCTAATGCAGGAGAAAAATAGTATTTCCTTAAAGTAACAATATATGGAATAAACACGCCTCAGGTTATTAATACTTTATATCATATAACATAATACTTTGTGTATGATCCTCTACAAAATTAGTTGGATTTAAAAATTGAATTCTATATAATATGTGTTACAGTCACTAACAGTGAATGGAAACCATCGTGAGGAAACATGCCTCCCTCAGGATAGGAACAGCAGTGCCTGCATACGATTGACCTATCATGTTGGGTGCTGTCTATCTAGTGAAATGTGGGCTTTGAGTGGCCCATACTTAACAAGTCTTTAAATTTTCAGAGATGGACACTCAAGCCTCTGACTAACTCCCTCCAAATTGAATAAGCCAGTGTGTAAACATGTAGTTTGAATAAATAAATAATGTAATACATGTTATACATTAAATATACTATTGCCTAATATAGTTTTGACAATTGACAAAATTTCAGGAACATTATAATGCAGTATTATAATTGGCATGAATATAGGATATTGTGAGGATACTAGCCCATCATTCCTTTCACCAATAATCTTTTAGATGGTTCTTACTACATGCATAAGAAGAAAGGCAGTTACAAGCATTGTGTTCATATTGAGCTATCAATGCGCAAATGTGGGTTGGTAGGAACTCACTCATGTTCACTTGGAGCTGTTGGCATTGATGTAGTGGTACAGGATCACCAGGAGGAATATGGAGATGCCCAGCACATTGGCAAACACGGCCAGCTGCATGTCTGTTATCATTCTGACGCTTGCTGAAACTGAAACAAAATCCCCATCAGCTCTAATGGTCAACACAACTCTCACACTTTTATTAAAATGAATCGGAAACTAATATATGCGGTGTAGGATCTTGTTATGAAAAAATAAGACAACTTTATTTAGATTCTACAAATAAATACATAACTTTACGATTCCAGTTTGGCTTGTGAATTCTATACCGGTGTAAACGCTAGTGAAGATAAAGATTATTATTTACTAAGGCGCCCGGCTTACCTCTGGAACAATCGGAAACAACAATCAGACACTATTTGTTTTATCTATAGTCCAGAAAAATTGAGATTAAAGTAAAAATAATTTGTTTATATTAAAATAACCTTCTCCTCCGCAACTTGCTTGGTTAGTTGGCACTTTTTTTTTATAGAGTTTTGGTGTTTGCGTGTTGGTATGCACAGATAAAAATATATTTCAATAATGTCAAATTCAATTTTTATACACGTTAGGTAGGACGTGTAAATGGCCAATTTTATAGACACATTATAATCTTTAAGCATCTTTTCTTTTCAACGTATGAATATGATGGTATTTTATGCTTGAATTTCGTATCAATGATTGTCCTGTCCTGTCTCTGTTTAATTCTGTCTAATTCAAATAAAAAAATAATAGATTTGATATAAAAAACAAAAAACCGGGTCTTAAACCGTTTGTTTTTAATTTTTAGAATTTGTATTACATTCAGTTTTTTATTAAATTGTCCTTAAATATGTAACAATTTCTTGATCCGATCTAGTATGTTCGGATGATAGCATAATACTAGGTAGAACTCAAAGCAACGAACTTCGAACGTGAACATGTATTTGGCTTCAGCAAGTAATCGTATCCATTTACATGATACCTCAACATGGATTGTAAGTAAAACCTATGGATGTGACGATGGAATCATCAGAGATATATGCTGGAGCGATGATGGGAAATACATCTTACAGGTAAAAAAATTAAAACGTATCATTTCATTTATTTTACTTATAAGTGAACTCAAAAATCTATAATCAGCTGTGCTGGTACACAAAAATATTTAAAGTAACTGCCGTGTCATAAAAGTCGACCAGCGGACTAGAGATTAATCGAATCTATTCAGCCATAAGCTAACAATCCAAAATTCATACTAAAACGTGACTGGAGATTATATCTAATTTCCAATGATTGTATATGTATCAAAAAATCTAGTTTGGTAATCTACAAATATTACTTCATCTCATCAAGTTACGAGTCCTCAGTGAAGCAGGCACAAGAGAACTGTTTGAGGGCATTTTGTGATTTTCATTTGTTCAATCAATATAAAAACAGTAATATAATTGAAAGAAAGTGGACGGAGTGGGCGTTCATCTAGTGGGGTTCAAAACAAACAACCCTGGGTTTGTTTATCATACTGGAAGCGCAGGTAGTAAGAATTTTCTTAGTATGAACATTTTATGTACATTTTCTTGATCAGTGCTACGGTGTGGGAAAAAATTGTGGGAGAACTTGGAACTTGGAGAACTAGGACAAGAAAGACAAAACAAACGCATTCACATCCATTAACCCTTGGGTGGTAGTCACAGGTTCAGGTTTCCATCTCTACAATTGCGAAGTAGTAATTCTATGGCCCCCTAACCCACATGCTGACCAGATACTGAGGGCCCTTACTCCACTAATTACCTTTGACAGCCACACAACTGCGTCGCTACTGCGTCACTTTTGCATCTCGGCTGTAAAAGTGTCACTCTGCTAATATTTTGATCTGCCACAGTTGTTCATCAATAGAGAGTTAGTGGTGCTTCAGTGGCAACTCAAGTATAGAAATGTCAATAGTGTAGTACCAAATATAAGGCTATTGAACTGACATTGACGGACGTTTCATTAGTGGAGTAGCTTTTTTGTACTTCAGACGTAGAAGTACTTCAGATGTAGTCAAATTACGGCCACTGAAGTAGGTATTACAGTATCAATACTGAAGTAATATTGGGCCTATAATGCATTAGTGGAGTAAGGGCTCAGTACTCAATGTGACAGGTGGTAAGCCATGTCGCCATTTGTAACCACTCTCTATTACCTGTTTGAGGAATAGGTTGGTTTCTTCACAATGTTTTCTCTTTCTTTTCCCTCACCGTAATATTTAATACATTTTGTAAATATATTCTTATTATGGAAATGTATATAGAAATTCATTAAACTTCATTTCCATTGGTACATGCTCAAGCACGATTTGAACCCTGTACCCACTGATGCAAAGTCATGCCCAAAACAACTGAGCTATGTCAAATTAACAAGTACCTCAGACCAGGAATATCCTGTGTACAGGCACATCAACCTGGATCATCTCAGGAAGATTATGAAGTGGGAAACAATTTGACCCAACTGCAACTATGGGGATAAGAGCTGGGAGATGACATGTACCTATATCTGTTATAACAGTAAGAAACACCTCCAAGGTGAATATACAACTGATCCAGCTTAGAATAGTATTGGAGAGGCGTCCACATTGCTAGTGCCTTCGTCTGCCAGATAGCAATTGTCTCAAAAGAATGAAATTGTTTTTGAATTTATATCACTAATCCAAACCAGACTAATTTGGGTGCCTTGTTGTTGAATCCAGTTGAAGCCAGTCATTTGAAGTTAGTCAAGAATGCTTCAAAGCTTTGTATGAAAAATACTTATAAAAGTTATTAAGTTAGCACTGAACAAAATCCCTGAGGCTGGAGTTTCTAGTTGGTTCTTCTTCAAGCTAAGGCTTCCAGACCAACAGATGACTCTATCATAGTTGTAAGACAACCAGTGCCACACACAAATGTAGCCCAGCTTTCAATCAAAGTATTGTTCTGTATTTATATTGATGAAAGTTGATTAGATGTGCTCTCATTACAGGTGAAAGCGAATGGGTCCGTGGAGATTCTGAACACGGAGAGCGAGCTGCGCAGCGTGCAGCACGTGCCCATCAGCGAGACGTGGGCGGCGGCCTTCCACCGCGAGGGGCACCGGCACGTGGGGCTGGGCACTGGCAGCGGCCACGTGCTCATCTGGGACACGAAGAGCAAGAGCGTGGCCAAGGCGCTGGCGCCGCCCGCCAACCCCTCGCCCGTGCACCTGCTCTCCTTCAACGCCAAGAACTCGAGCGTGGCGGCCGCCATGCGCAGCGGCGACACCGTGCTCTACAGCCTGCTCTCCAACGTGCCCGTGCAGAGCATCAGCGTGCCGCACTTCCGCGGCGTGTCGGCGCTGCGCTTCCAGCCGGAGTCGCGCGTGCTGCTCGGCCTGGCCGCCGAGGAGGGGCACGTGGCGCTGCGCGACGTGGCCGCCGCCAAGGAGCGCGCCACCTTCATGCACGCGCACGCCTCGCCCGTCGGGGACCTCGCCTTCTCGCCCCACAACCGCGACGTGATGCTCTCCTGCGGCTACGACAAGCTGCTGCACATCTACGACGTGCGCGTGCAGCAGGCGGTGGCGGCGGCGCGCACCCACCACGCGCTCACCTCGCTCAGCGTCGACTCGCAGCAGTGCGTCGCGCTCGGCACCAAGGGCGGCGCCATCCTGCTCTACGACCTGCGCGACCTGTCGGCGCCGCTGCGCGTCCTCGCCGGCCACCCGCGCGACGTGAGCGCCGTGCGCTTCCAGCTGCTCAGGCGCAAGAGCGCCTCCGCCGACGTCAGCCTGCTGGAGGAGTACGCGAGGGTCGCGTCGCCCGACAAGACGCGCTCGCCCACCAAGGCGCACGCCTCCGACCTGTTCATAGTGGGCGACTCGCCCGCGCGCCCCCCCGACGACTGCTCCGCCGCCGACTCCTTCCTCGCCATGATGGGCCTCGACGAGTCCAACAACAACGGCGCCGACGCGGACGGCAGCTGCCTCGCGCCCGAGCCCCCGCGCAGCGAGGAGCCGCGCCGCACCTACGCGGAGGGGGACCGCCGCGGGAGCAGCGCCGACACGCCCGGCTCGGGGCGCGGCGCCCTGCTGCGTCAGATGTCGTCCACGCCCAACGCGGGCTACGGCGGCGAGAGGGGCAGCCCCCGCGAACTGCGGCCGGCGCAGGTGGAGCGGCCCGCTCCCGGTGATGACTACCTGGAGCAGATCAGGGAGATGATCAAGGTGGCCGGCTACGAGCTCACGGAGGCCACCAAGCACTCGTACCTGCACATGATGATGGCGCTGACGAAGCAGCGGCTGGCGCTGGAGAAGCAGCTGTCCGGCATGGCGCAGCAGCTGCAGGCGCTCACGCACGCGCAGCAGGCGCTGCTCGAGGCCAACCGCCACCTGGTGGGCGAGGTGCAGCGGCTCAAGCGCCCCGACTGACCCTCCCTCTGCCACCAGTCACCAGCCACCAGTGCCTCCACGCATGTGTCCTCCATCAGGTGCCAACAAATAATAATGCTCATTAACATTGTTGTCTAAAACGTAAAGTATATAAAAATGTGTTTTGTATTAACCCAATAAATTATTCATTACAAGATAGATTTTTCATTCAGTTCTTCTATGGAACAATACCGCGTCTAGCTATTCATCGGGTTCTGCTTGTCACAGTGCTCTAGAACAAACTGAGTGCAATGACACTCCTTGAACGGAAGTGGACGTAACTAAATGTAGTCATTGAAAATGGGGTATTGGTGAAGTGGAGCACAAATGGTCTGCCGTTGAATTATTGTCTCGAGCTATGCGACTGGGCCCAGCTGAGCAATTGGGAACATCGAAGGCGAGAGCCAAGAGGTGCGCCGAGTATGCACAGAGGGTGAAAAAGAGTGCAGACCTCACTTAGGAAATAAAGGGAATAGTACAAAACCTGCTTCATGCTGATTCTTATTTTCTTAGACTTTGTATTTGTATGCTGAAAATGACTTTCTTGCGTGATAATTAAATAAAATGCGAAATTGCGATTAACATACACGGTGATTTTATTGGAAAAGTAAAGTAATTACAATTAGAGATCGCGCCATATAAATTGGCAATTGGGGGCGTCGCCACAGTCGCGTAATTCAGTGTTACCAGTAAACACGCCAAAACTAGCACTCACTGTGCCATACGGCTCGATACATTATAGGTTTCATTTGTAACGGTCTTTGGTTGTAGAGCTATAAACTCAAATAAAACAAATTAATATATCAAAGTCAAAATATGTTTATTTAAAATAGGCCCTATCACAATCTCTTACAGACTCAGATACAGAAAGCGATATCGACGTCAACAGCGATAGTGATGACTATGAAATGTTAGGTGTTAAACGTATCCATATGGATCATAATTATTGTTAAGGAAAAACTGGCACACTGCTCACTTTCTTTGTAATCTTTATGTTTGTTAATTATAAAAATAATAATCTTTATTGTTGTTATCCTTAGATCATAAGGTAACTTTCAATTAGAGCTTGTGATAGGGCCTATTTTGAATAAAAATATTTTGACTTTTGACTTTGATATATTAATTTGTTTTATTTGAGTTTATATCTCTGCAACCAAAGACCGTTAAATGAAACCTATAATGTATCGAGCCGTATGGCACAGTCATTGCTAGTTTTGGCGTGTTTACTGGCAACAGTGAATTATGCAACTGCGGCGACGCCTCCATCTGCCATAATATATTCAAAATTATAAATATCACAAGCTCTCTTTGAAAGTTATCTTATGATCTAAGTATAAATTAAAAAAACTATTTCAAACATGGCACTGAGCATTGTCTTTACATATTTTTTACCGAGGTTAGATCAGCGGAGACCCTAGCTTGGAGAAGAACTAACAAGAAACTCCGGAAATCAATTTATTATAATCACCCTTAACAAACATAAAAATTACAAAGAGTGAGCAAAAAACACAACGCTGGTAATACTAAATTTACCTTTCATACAAAATAACAAACAATGGCGGAAACGTCAAATTTAGTTCCAAGTTTGGCTACTGCCAATTTATGTGGGGCGATCTCTATACGAAAAATATAAAGAAAAAATGACAATTGTGAGGGTAGGAAATGCGCGCTACGTAGTTCCACCGCATATCAACAGATGGCGCCAACATGCCCCCAGCCTTGGAATCACCCGGTTCCAATGTCCTGATTAGCTGTATATTGACCGCTTGACTCCAGTAGCTGTCTTGATGATTGCAACACGCGAGACTCCATCTTGCCCTGGCAGCAATTTTTTAAATTCTGCCCAAGCGCCACTTGAGCGGTGGCAGGTTATCCTCTTTAATAAGAACGAGACTGCCTTGCGTGATGTCATCCTTATGGGTCCTCCACTTGGTTCTGGTCTGCAACTCTGTAACATACTCTTTAGACCAGCGCTGCCAAAAATGTTGACGTATCTATATATATATATGGGGGTAAGTGTTGCATCACTGTGTTTCTAGATCTGGCAAAGGCATTTGATACCATTTCAAGGAAGATATTGATAAAAAAGCTGGAGGCCTACTACGGAATCCGTGGAATACCCTTGAAATGGTTTGAATCATACCTCTCAGATAGAAAACAACAAGTCAAGGTTGGTGAGCTCACGAGTGACTATCAGAGCTGTGATTACGGGGTGATTCAGGGCAGCGTCCTTGGGACGACCTTATTCTTACAATACATCAACGACATAAACTCCATTGGCCTAAAAAACGGTAACATAATTTGCTATGCAGATGATACTGCAGTGATATTCAGTGGTGAGGACTGGAAAGAGGCAAAAAACAATGCAGAAGAGGGTATGATCAAGATATATAACTGGCTTTCCAACAATCTGCTGTCTTTAAATGTAGATAAAACTAAATTTTTGACTTTTCACAAAACAAAGGCTTCTTCTCCAAAAATTGACAAAGAGTTATTCCTAAATAGATGCAATAATCACACAAAATATTACAACAGCTCTCACCGCTCGATTTCTAGCAACAATGAGTGTATGTGCACTGTGATAAAACAAAGCGCTAATATTAAGTACCTAGGTGTAGAGTTAGATCATAAATTAACATTCCGAGATCATATACATAATCTTTCAGGCAAAGTTAGAAAAATAATATTTATTATGAAAAGACTTCGAAATTGTGCTGATAAATTACTCTTACGACAAATATATCTAGTGATCTGTCAACCGATTATCATATACTGCCTTTCTAGCTGGGGAGGAGCAAGCAAAACTTACATGATAGAGATAGAAAGAGCGCAAAGGGCCGTGCTTAAGGTCATGTTAAGGAAACCTCGCCGATATCCCACGCATGAACTTTACCAGGAATGGGGAGTGATGAGTGTGCGAAAGCTATATATAAGCCAAGTCGTCCTCAACGTGCATAAACTACTTATAAGCTCTAAAGACTATGACATCATTAAGCGAAAGCGGATTTACTCGGCCCCCATACAAGCAGTTGCAACAAATTTTGCACAAAAACACAGGAAATATTTGCATCCATATTTGCATAATCAACTTACAAACAAAATTTCTTTGGTTGATCAAAATCTATCCGATGCAAAGAAACTCATAAATCAGTATATAGAACAGCTGAATTATAACCAATGTGAAAGTCTTTTGTCTAAACGTACAAACTAGAACTTAAAAGTAAACAAAATCCTACATAAATATATTAAAGGTGTGTTATATATCTATAGCTTCATATAAATTTGATATGTATATGTGTATGTATGTGTATATGTATGTGTATATGTGTGTATATATATGTATATATGGGTATATGTATGAATGTGTATGTATGTATGTATATGTATATAGAATCTTCAATTCAATATCGTATCAGTATCGATTATTAGAATAGGTAAACATGGATATATGCGGTTACAATAAAAACAAATGAAATAATGAAAAAAATATATATATAGATCTTAATAAATACAAAATCGCTATCGCGTATGAATTGGAGTGCAACCTAACTTGGCCGTCGCGACACAGGTGCGCCTAGTGCGATGGCCAGCGAACTTCACATCAACTACCCTCATATAGTGTTAATTGCGATCAGCACCCGACAATTGATGTGAATGAATTGTTATTTGTAGAATTTTTAAGGTAAATAAAGTATTTTGTATTTTATTTTATTTTGTATCTGTGCCACTCGGTGATAGCGTGATAAGCGACAAGCAGGGACTGTCGTCACGTCCTCCTCAGCTGGAGCGACCATCGACCGACCAGTGAGGAAGTGGGCTGGCGTTAAGGGAAGGAAGTCGTCAGGATCAGTAGACAGCGGAGTGAGGGGATGGGAGTTGAGGACGGCTTCTACTTGAACTAACACCGTGCTGAGCTCCTCGTAAGTGAGGTGCGCGTTACCTACCACACGTCTCAGATGATGTTTGCACGACTTCACACCCGCCTCCCAAAGGCTAGCGAAGTGTGTAGAGTAAGGTGGAATAAAGCGAAAAGTGATTGATTCAGTTGTACTAAAATCTATGATTGATTGTGAATGATGTTTGATAAAATTTGAGAATTCATTCATTGCGCCAATAAATTTTGTTCCGTTATTGGAAAATATTTCCAACGGTTTACCGCGTCTAGCGATAAATCGCCTTAATGCCAATAAGTATCCTTCTGTTGAAAGACTTGTGACTAATTCTATGTGTACTGCGCGTGTAGTGAAACATATAAATATACATATATAACATTTTTCTAGTCTTGCACCCCTACCTTTGCGATTTAATATGATCAATGGTCCACAAACGTCAACACCGCAACGACAGAATTGGAAATGAATCTCTAATCTCTCTCGCGGTAAGTTACCCATGATAGGTGATAAAGTAGCGGCTCGCATGCGAGTGCACGTAACGCATTGGCGAGCAGTTCGCCGAGCCAGGCCCCTGCCGGCCAGCGGCCACCAAGCCTCGAGCAGTTGCGGCCCCGCGTGAAGCAGCCGCCTGTGCTCGCTATGAAACAGTAACTCTGTGAAAATATGCCTACTACATAGCAATATGGAATGCTTTTTATTGTATGAAAACTCTGATGAATTGCTTAACCTACCGCCTACTCTAATAACATCAAACTTATCTAAAAATATGATTAATCCTATAATGTTACGCTGCGATTTTAATGGTGAATTATATTTTAACATATGGTATTCAGAATGAAACATTTGTATGCATGTGACACTATAACCTGAGTAGCTAAGTTTAATTCATGAACGCTAAGTGCGCCTGACCTGCGGTCGATACTTGCGCGAGTCCTGCCGCGAACGTTGTGAATAAAGCGTAGCAAATATGCACCTGTACGAATCAAACGTGTAAATGATGAAAATCTATCGAACTGAAATAAATAATCCATATTTATATCACATTTCATACTGGTAGTTTTTAACTCTGGCAAATTATCTAAAAAAATGTTATAACTATTATTAGTAAATGATGATAAATCCTGTTCATACTCGTATAAAAAAGATGGTCCATTCCACCACTGACTGTTTACATTGAGGGACTCGAGTTCGATTCCCCGCGATAATAGGTCTGCTGGATTATCTTTCGTGTTAACATGCGACCATATCGAGTTCAGTGATAATTCATTAATCTCGACAACCCTGTTCTGAACAAATGTTTTTAGACAGTGCGGTGACGTGCGCAGCCAGCCCAGCACTATGGTGGAATCTGTCCAAAAAACAACTTTATTAAAATTAATGTTTAATGCCTGAATGATTTTCTTGTACAGCCTCGCTCCTGTCAGCGCACCGCATAGCTCTAATCGCGGTATACTAACTGGTTTAACAGGAGCAACCTTACTTTTAGCACATAATAATGATACTTGTACATTTAAATTAATAGATAAATAAATATACTCGCAAGCGCCATATGTGTTCTGTGACGCTTCTGTAAAAATGTGTAAACTGACATGATGCGAAGTTAGAGATCCCGCCACATAAGGTGGCAGTAGCCAAACTTGGAACTAAATTTGACGTTACCGCCATTGCGTGTTATTTTGTATGAAAGGTAAATTTAGTATTACCAGCGTTGTGTTTTTTGCCCACTCTTTGTAATTTTTATGTTTGTTAAGGGTGATTATAATAAATTGATTTCCGGAGTTTCTTGTTAGTTCTTCTCCAAGCTAGGGTCTCCGCTGATCTAACCTCGGTAAAAAATATGTAAAGACAATGCTCAGTGCCATGTTTGAAATAATAGTTTTAAGAGATTCGCGATTTATACTCATGATATAAGATATAAGGGTGTGTATAAGATTGATTGCAGCTGTGGGAAATCCTACGTCGAACACACTAAACGGTCTATTGCGGACAGAGTGAAGGAACACATAATATATGTAATATATAATAAGAAGGATAAGTCCCGTTAATTATTAATCATGTTTGAAATAGTTTAATAAACATATTTTGACTTTGATATATTAATTTGTTTTATTTGAGTTTATAGCTCTGCAACCAAAGACCGTTACAAATGAAACCTATAATGTATCGAGCCGTATGGCACAGTGAGTGCTAGTTTTGGCGTGTTTACTGGTAACACTGAATTACGCGACTGTGGCGACGCCTCCAACTGCCACCTTATGTGGCGGGATCTCTACACCGATTATACACCTGGGCACACGTATATTATGCAATTGTTACAGTGAGTTAATAAATATATGAAATGATCTAGCGACATCTTCCGGAACTGGATCGTCCCAACTCATTTTACATAACCATAAATTTGCAACAATATCTTTGCTCTTATGACAACCGGTGACAACAAGCCTAGCGGATCGTATAATTGGGAAATAATGGATAATATAATGCGTTTGGTTACTATAGTATGGACGTTACTTACTTGTGTTGCGAAACTTAACTGGTCCTCGAGGGTGGACCACGAGACACCTAGCGTTTTACATTGAATGTTCTCATCTAACGTGAATAACTCCGACTGCGCTTTGTTGTGACTATCTTTATAGCTAGCGTGGATGTCGCCAACAAATAGCCATGAAATATCATTAATATTAGACACCCATTTGCGTAAGGAAAAGCAACAAGCAGCAACAACAAATTGTAATACCTTAGAGACCTTTTTGCAAACATGGATTAATTGTGATTCATCGTTATGACCTGTAATTAAGTCGTCCATATAAAAATCTTCATTAATTATTCGCGATACGTCCTCGTCCTCGCACTGTGACGCCAGCTGCCTGAGACAGCGGATGCTGAGGTACGGCGCTGATGCTGTACCGTACGTCACCGTGTTGAGCCGGTACATGCCTAGCGGATCAGAGGGATTCTCACGCTATAGAATGAGCTGCAAGTCGCGTTGATCGGGCTGTACCAATATTTGCCTGTATATCTTTTCACAATCAGCGCTTACTTGAAAGCGTAGCAATATTGAAAATAAATCATTGAGAAGCGGTGGACCAATCATATGGGTATCGTTCAATGATATATTAGTCGATGTCTTCGCGCTCGCATCGAATACCACCCGTAGCTTAGTGGTCGAGCTATGCTCGCGGAATACAGCGTGATGTGGTAAGAAGTAATGTGGTGTACTGTATGAAGAGATGCGTGACATATGACCTAACTGTAAATATTCGTTCATGAACTTACGATACATATTTTTATATTCAGGTAATTTATCGAGTTTTCTTTCTAATGAAAGAAAGCGTGTGTTTGCAAGTGTAAAACTCTCACCTAATGTATCAGCTGATTCTTTCAAAGGTAAGCGAACTGAAAACCTACCGTCTGTTGTTCGTTTTGTAGTGGTGGAGAATAGCTCCTCACATGCGCGTTCTTCATCGGTTAATAATGAAGGAGGTGCTATCTCTTCCAGCTCCCAGAACTGGCGTAATTGCTTGTCTAGTGTACAATTCGAAATTAATGATTGTGAACTTGATTTATGCGTAAGTTCTTGCTGTAAATAGGTCCAGATATGATCCAGCCTAATGATGTGTTCTGCAGGTGCGGTCCGTTTGGTAAAGGAATGCGACGCTCGCGTAATAAATCCCAGAATTTATCGGCTCCAATCAGAACGTCAATGTCTGAAGGTGCATAAAATTGATGATCGGCAAGTGTAATATTGAAAGGAACATTAAATGTATTTCTTTCATATTTATGTATAGTGTTAGATATTGTAGGTGTCCCCTACACCGTGTATGCTGTGTGTGGACTGTATGAGTTGCGCGTTTATGCGTTCGCACAGGGAATGCGTGACAAAACACCGCTGGCTACCGCTATCAAGAAGCGCACGGACCGCGATGTATTTATTTATGCGAGTATTATATACCTCGACCACTGCTGTAGACAGTAGGACGGAGTGTAATGTTGTGGTCTGCGATGACCTCCCCACACCGGTCGCGTTATACGAGATTGCATCGTTAGCCTGGTGCAACGCGACAGTGTTCGAGGGATGTGTGTGTAAATTGTTATTATTTGAAACTTCAAACGAAGAAGAATTACTGCGATTGTTATCTGAATGTAATAAACTATTGTGCTTCTGATCACAATGCCTACATGATCCCGAATAGCAAGACCTAGCCGTATGACCCGGACGTAAACAATTGTTGCAAAGATGGTTATCCTTCACTAATTTCAATCTCTCGTTAATTGATAAATCTTGAAACTTAGAACATGTAAAAAGTGGATGACTTGAATGACACATATGGCAATTGAAAATCTTGTACTGTTGTGTATTGCAGCTATTATTATGTGTTAACTTATAACTGTGAACATTGTTTTGAAATGACTTTTTATAATCGGTAGAATGTTGCTTATATTCAGACTTCATTTGTTTGTTCACATTATTGGCATTTATCATTTCTAACATGTCAGCCCTTTCTTTAAGAATCCGTAATAACAATTATCTAAAGTAATATCATCTCGTGAATCGTTAGGTAAACAAATTTTATATTGTTCCCACTCCCGTTCAGTAACTGAATCCAGTTTGGATACAGTTAAATAGATAATGAGCGTATCCCAACATTCTGTTTGTTCGCCGAGAGATTTTGATGCACGTAAATTTCTCAATAATGTGTCAATAAGTATTCTAATGTAGTGTTGTATAAGGCTAAGCCTTAAAGGCTTTTGAGGCTTTAAGGCTTTAGCTTTAAAAGCTTTAAGGCTATAGCCATGAAAGCTTCAAAGGCTTTGAGGTTTTAGTTTTAAAGGCTTTGAGGTTTTAGCTTTAAAAGCTTTAAAGCTTCAAGGCTTTAGCCACGAAAGCTTTAAAGGCTTTAAGGTTGTAGTTTTGACAGCTTCTAAGATCTTAAAATAAAAGCCAAAGCCTTAACACCCACTAAAAGAAGGAAATAAAACAAAGTTTTATATGAAATCAAAATATCAGAACATTTATATTATCACCAGACTTTTGAATAAAGATCAAGTTAACAACATTATTAGTTTAGACTGTATTAAGATTAAGCCATGAAGATAAGCAGATGGATGCTTGTATTGTTTTATTTCCAAGCCGATTTCTTTTTTTTGTGATGGTGTTTCCTGATCGAGAGAATGCTTGTTCACTTGGCACACTGGTTGCAGGTGTAGAAAATATATCAAGAGCCATATTAGATAGACGTGGAAAAGTTATTTTCTTTTGGCGCCACCATAATAACACATCTATGTCTTTATTTTCAGTAGGCATATTAATATACAAATTAATTTCATTTGATATTTCAGTTACTCTCGCAGGCTCATATATAGAAGCAAACAAGCTTTTTCGAGTATCACACTCAACGGTAGTTTCGGTGGAAGTTTCGTTTCTAGCAGACAATACTTCATCACATGAAGTATTATATCTATATGATTCATACACTTCTTTTAAATATTCCAATGGAGTAGTTTCATTCATTTTAGTAAAATATTTATTGTTTAAGCGAGGATCTAAAATAACAGCCAATTGAGAAAGTTTAGAATTGAGGATTGGGTAGTATTCATCAAATTTTTCAAACATTTTGCATGCACAATCTACTAAAAGATCACTTTTTTCTGCAGAAATGTGTTGTTTTAGTACATCTAATATTGGTCTTACATAATATATACTGGGATATTTTTGTTTCGTTAAAATTATTGTAGCTTCAAAAAACGGCTGTAAGAAATCAATCAAAAGGCTGATCTCATTCCACTCAGAATCAGTTATAGCGTGATCAGAAAACTCCATGTAATGATAACAGAAATAATTTAACACCGTTTTCATTTTTAAAGCCCTCTCCAACATTAAAAACGTAGAGTTCCACCTGACTGGCATTTCTTTTAGGAGATTGAGAAATGGAATATTAACAGCTTTGCATGATTCTTCAAACATTTGTTTTTTTTTTGGTGCTGTTGTTATTAAGTTGACCAGTTTGTGAACCTTTGACACAAGAGCTTTTACATAATTGCTAGAAAGACCTTTTTTAACAACTAGATTTAAAACATGAGCAAGGCATCTTAAATGTTGGACATCCTTGAATTCTTCATGAAAAAGGGTCAAATACTGTAAACACTTCATATTTGTGGCTTCGTTATCTGTGGTAACTGATAATAATTTATTATTGAGTCCATAGTCTTGGACGACTGTAAGAACTTTCTGTGAAATTTGTTCAGATTTGTGCGGATATGGTAGGATGTCAAAGTCCAAAATAAAAGAAATCATTTGAAAATCGTTCGATACATAATGAGCTGTTATGACTATATATGGTTTATTCGTGACAGACGACCAAAAATCGAAAGTGAGTGAAAATTTTGATTTGGAGCAGCGTATAATATTCTTTATCTTTAACTTTTCATTTTGATAGATTGTTTGAATTTTCAACATCAACGAAAATCGGCTTGGTAATGTATAAGACCGATTCAAAGAATACACAAAATCTTGAAAAGCCTTTTCTTCAACTATTCGGAAAGAGTGTTGCCCGTTTATGATGAATTTGATAAGATACTCTTCAACACTCTTACCAGTAGATGAAAATACATGAGAAGATTCGTCATGTGTTAAGCAAGTCACTACAGATGTGTCCTGTTCGTGCTTTAAATAATGTTTTTTCAAAACACCCTGAGATGTCTTCAAAGAAAACAACTTGCTACACCCGTTGCACATCAAATTATTGTTAACAGTTTTGTAGTGTGACCACTTCCAACTCAAACGTTGCTCCTTAGATGATACCCCTTGGCTCTGCATCATTAACTTCGCTTTCTTCGACTGATACCGAACCTTCCTTGTCTTGATTTGATTTCCTTGAAGTATTACTATCATCCAGTTCTGAGCTAATAACTTGTTCCTGCTCCATTATTTCAATTGATGATTCGGACTCATTATGATTCATTTTACTGATAAAGAACAGTGACACGACACTGCACTACACCACATACACTGAATTACTCAGTTATTCTATTAATTATTTATATTTAAAGCGATAGCTAACTGAATTAAAAAACAAAATAACCGACTTATTGATTCTGTGCTTGTTATAATGAAGTAGGTCTTACACAAACGAACAAACTAAACAATATTATCGAAACTACCCTCAACTAGAAAGAAAAGTCATCGGTGCATGCAAAACAAACATAATTTTTATGTTGGCACTACTGTGTACTAATGAGATTTTTTTTAATTAACGGCTCAATTTTAGCGGGTTGATTTTATTTTGTACGTGGGTCGAGTGATATTCATTTAACAATTTGTTTTCGTAGTTTTTCAATCTTCAAATTTATAATGTATTCGATCGATATTTACGTACTTTATATTATTTTGAGATATTACAAATATATTACGCTTGTGTCTAAAATATTATAGTCCTCTAAAGAAATTCTGTTGTATATCTACATTGTATTATGTGCTCTATACAATATATTCTATTTGTGTATGAGCTAGTTTTCAAGCAATAGGTCTATATTTGACCTTTAAACTCTGGGAGCCTTTAAAGCTACAAGCCTTAAAGGTGCGAGCCTTAAAAGTTTTTAAAGCTTTAAAGCTGCAAGCTTTAAAAGTTATAAAGCTTTAAACCTGCAAGCCTCAAAGGTTTTAAAACCTTTAAGGCTTGAGCCCTTAAAGCTAAAGGTTAAGGCTCAAGGCTCGAGGCTCAAGGCTTAAAATATTCAACACTATTCTAATGTGATAAGGTGACACTTTATTAACTAAATTAATATTGAACAATGTCAAAGTCAAAGTCAAATGTTTTTATTCAATATAAGTACAAGTACAGTACATTCATTGAAAGTCAAAACATTTGCCTGACACTGGTTGTCTCTTGGCATTGAAATTCTACCGTTGGTTCGGAAGCCCTGGCTCGGAGAAGAACCAACAAGAAACTCCGGCTTTCAGGATTTTTTTGCCCAGTGCCAGTTACAAAAACAAATTATGTATAAAGAAACATAATATTTTTCACCATTTCATCACCATAAATATGAACTAATTTGTGATTTAACTTTTTATTTAAATTAATTTGTTTGGGTGATGAACATTTAGTATTTTTCTTAGAACTAGCTATAGAAACCTGTGACACATCGGCACAAGGACATCCTGCAGCCACAAGCGAATCAAAACGCTCCTGGTTCTCCCTACAAAGTTTTAGGAGCTCATCCATCTCCTCAGTATACCGGGCAATGTCTGCCTGAGAACTCTCATAACTTTGAGTCACAGCGCTCAATTCACCCTCAAGCAGAACTACCTTCCGGTGAAAAGCCTGTATCTCACAGTCATGCCTACTACTAGCTAATTTGTGGTGTATGTAAACTGATTTTAGTTTATTGTTTATATTATTATTTGTAAAAGATTTTTTGTTTCCTACACAAAGATAAGTTTTGTTTATTAATTTATGTAACTTTCTTAACCTTTTCCTACAATTTCTTGACATAGGGGTGGCAGAAGCACTGAAGCCGGTCTTCATGACAAGGCGCTGATACTGCTGGTTAGCTTCTGCAGATTGAAGTCTCTTCACCTCTGTGTTCAGGGATCTCACCACCTCTTCGGACTCACGCAAGGCCAACTTCAGTTGTGAGATCTGCAACAGGGCATCTTCATACTCCAAGCCGCACTGATGGAAACCAGCCAGAGCACCGCGCACATAGTCCCGTTCTGCCACCACCTCTGCTAACTCACGATCTTTCAATACCAATTCGGACTTTAACCTAGTGTTTTTCTCAACTATGAGTAACACTTCCTTCTCGCTATCCTCGTGCTCCGAGATTAGTCCGGAACACTTGTCCTTAGTAGTCTGAAGTTCACTAAGGGTGTTTCTGAGTTTTAATTCGAGTTCACGAATGGTTTGAGACCGAGTATTCATTTTATAAGTCGCCATTAAGGTAGACAAGATAATAAATAATTGTATGTTGAATTGATATCTTGCTAAGGTTATTATTAGTAGATTAAACTAGGAAACGAGAAAGAAATGCACCACACTACAATTATACCACGGATATTTAGTATAATTTTACGTTTTTAGCAATTAAATGAGAGAGAACTTTCAAATACACTCAACGGTAACAGATACTTTAAGTGGATCAAAAACACTTTATATCAATATAATTTACACTTAAAACACTAAAACACTGTTAAGTATTAACTTATTTCGGTTTAAATAGTCTTTAAATACTCAGAATGAGCATATAAACAATTAAATATCAATTAAAAAGTTAGAGCTGATTTTGACGTTACAAAGGTTTTTTTTTTTTTACTTGATAATGATGATAATGATTAATGACTTAACATGATTATGCACAAATATTCTCTTGTTGTCGAATCTATTCTTGAGTAATTCCCACGCTACACCATAGTTTTGTACTGTGAATTCCAAAGATTGATTAACCTGTAGGGCACATCCCGAAAGAGAGGACTTTAAGTAATGAGACACTGAGACACTGTATATCACTGAGATCACTGCGGGTGTGTATCATAGTTACAAATGTGTTTTTATATTCCAACCATTGATCATACGTACCGTCAAAAGTGGGTAATTTTATATCTGGTAATTTGATATTGCATATTTTCTTGTTATTCGTGGTACCACAAGAATTCTCACTCGTCTGTTCATCTAGGATGCATTGCGCGATAGACGTGGCATTATAATATTGATCTTCAAATTGTTCCCTTCTGCAATCACTATCATCGCAAACTAAATCAATATTATCTTGTAAATTATTGAATTGCACGTATACCTAATTGTGTAGCAGATTGTATTCTTAACTTAATTTCGACCTTTTGTTTCGAATTTAAATCAATAGGACTTAATTTAGAAAGATACCTTTCAAAATTCGTTAACTTAGAAGAAATGATGCCTCGTTATTTTTTGTAAATTCTCAACATCACTATCCTCACATAACTTTATTTTAGGCGTCCTAGGTACTGATTTATCTAGACTCATATTGACGTGGCTTTATAAAAATGAATATGGAATGGATATTTATTTATTTATTTCATTCAAATAAGTATCCTATCATAACAGGTCTAATAACCTAATGCGATAGGAACTAGACATATTTATAATTTCGAGTAAACAATTTAACATTTACATTAATAAGAGACATAATATAAAAACAATAGCATTTGTAGAACACAATAAAAAAACTTTTAAGACAGAAACCAAAAACAATATTAATAATAATAATAACATTACATTACAAATAATTATAATTAGATTACTCAATTTATAATTCAAACATTTACATAACAGATAACAAAAAGTGCAACCTTTGTGAGCTCACCGCCACAAGGTTGGTAGTTCGCACAGCTTTAAGCAACGGAGAGTCGGCCCAAAGGCGAGTCCTGGCGCGGACCTTGAACAACAGCCGCGGTCGACGGCGTCTGCCAACAAAGCCATATTAAGTTATGAAGTTGTGCAACTCACCAAATGTTTATAACTTACGATTATAGGACTTGGGTATAGAAATATTTTCCTGATATAGATACTGTAAAATAAATAGCACGATATTAGTTGTGGAAATTAAAGGAAATATGAGATTGGAAGGATACTGGCCTGGCCTTTGATTTATACTTATTTGGCTTATCTTGTATATATTTCCATAGTTGATTACATTTAATCCGGCTCGAAGGACCAATGTTTTTGTATTTGTATGCTGAAAATGACTTTCTTGCGTGATAATTAAATAAAATGCGAAATTGCGATTAACATACACGGTGATTTTATTGGGAAAGTAAAGTAATTATAATTATACGAAAAATATAAAGAAAAAATGTCAATTGCGAGGGTAGGAAATGCGCGCTACGTAGTTCCACCGCATATCAACAGATGGCGCCAACAAACTTCATGGTATTGCTTGTTAATAAGTAAAAATGACTATTCTGCAACAATCATGGTCCTGAAAATGACTATTCCAGTACAAAAATGTTCCTGTAAATGACTATTCTTGAACAAACATGGTCCTGAAAATTACTATTATGCAACAATCATGGTCCTGAAAATGACTGTTCTAGTACAAAAATGTTCCTGAAAATGACTATTCTACAACAATCATGGTCCTAAAAAATACTATTCTCGAACAAACATGGTCCTGAAAAATACTATTCTCAAACAAACATGGTCCTGAAAATGACTATTCGAAACAATCATGGTCCTGAAAATGACTATTCTCGAACAATCATGTTTCTGAAAATGACTATTCTCGAACAAACATGTTTCTGAAAATGACTATTCTCGGACAAACATGGTTCGAAAATGCCTATTATGCAACAATCACTGTCGTAAAAATGACTATTCTCGAACAAACATGGTCCTGAAAAATACTATTCTCGAACAAACATGGTCCTGAAAAAGACTATTCGAAACAATCATGGTCCTGAAAATGACTATTCTCGAACAATCATGTTTCTGAAAATGACTATTCTCGAACAAACATGGTCCGAAAATGCCTATTATGCAACAATCATTGTCGTAAAAATGACTATTCTCGAACAAACATGGTCCTCAAAATGACTATTCTCTAACAAACATGGTCCTAAAACTGACTATTCTCGTACAAACATGTTTCTGTAAATGACTATTCTCGAACAATCATGGTCCTGAAAATGCCTATCGTCGAACAAACATGGTCCTGAAAATGACTATTCTCGAACAAACATGGTCCTGAAAATGACTATTTTATAACAATCATGGTCCTGAAAATGACTATTCTCTAACAAATATGGTCCTAAAACTGACTATTCTCGTACAGACATGTTTCTGTAAATGACTATTCTCTAACAAACATGGTCCTAAAACTGACTATTCTCGAACAAACATGGTCCTGAAAAATACTATTCTCGAACAAACATGGTCCTGAAAATGACTATTCGAAACAATCATGGTCCTGAAAATGACTATTCTCGAACAATCATGTTTCTGAAAATGACTATTCTCGAACAAACATGGTCCGAAAATGCCTATTATGCAACAATCATTGTCGTAAAAATGACTATTCTCGAACAAACATGGTCCTCAAAATGACTATTCTCTAACAAACATGGTCCTAAAACTGACTATTCTCGTACAAACATGTTTCTGTAAATGACTATTCTCGAACAATCATGGTCCTGAAAATGCCTATCGTCGAACAAACATGGTCCTGAAAATGACTATTCTCGAACAAACATGGTCCTGAAAATGACTATTTTATAACAATCATGGTCCTGAAAATGACTATTCTCTAACAAATATGGTCCTAAAACTGACTATTCTCGTACAGACATGTTTCTGTAAATGACTATTCTCTAACAAACATGGTCCTAAAACTGACTATTCTCGTACAAACATGTTTCTGTAAATGACTATTCTCGAACAAACATGTTCCTGAAAATGACTATTCCCGAACAAACATGGTCTTAAGAAATACTATTCTACAACAATCATGTTTCTGAAAATGACTATTCTCGAAGAAACATGCTCCTGAAAATGACTATTCCCGAACAAACATGGTCCTAAGAAATACTATTCTACAACAATCATGGTCCTGAATATGACTATTCGAAAAAATCATGGTCCTGAAAATGACTATTCTTGAATAAACATATTCTTGTAAATGACTATTCTCGAACAAACATGGTCCTGAAAATGACTATTCTACAACAATCATGGTTCTGAAAATTACTATTCTCGAACAAAAATTTATCTGAAAATCACTATTCTCAAACAAACATGGTCCTGAAAATGACTATTCAAAACAATCATGGTCCTGAAAATGCCTATTGTCGAACAAACATGGTCCTGAAAATGACTATTCTTGGAGGGCCGCCTCCTGCCCGCCCCTGCCCGTGTCCGCCCGCCGCTTGCGGCCGACAAACCGCCAAAAACCGGCTACGAGGAGGGAACAAACAGAGGAAAGGGCCCCTCGCAATCTGCCGCCGGCACCGCCCAACATGGCAGAGAGATGGTTCACTGTTGTCAGGAAGGGTAAGGCCAAAAAGAAGACGGTGGCCGCTGCC
The DNA here is from genome assembly GCA_030578115.1 of Leucoptera coffeella. NCBI lineage: Eukaryota > Metazoa > Arthropoda > Insecta > Lepidoptera > Lyonetiidae > Leucoptera > Leucoptera coffeella. Next base: position 148,163 of record JAMBLF010000892.1, read on the forward strand.
CGTCCCAGCCCACAACAGCCCGGGTTCCGGCCCACGCCGGCAAAGGCGCGAGGGGCCAAGAAAGAAAGGCAAAGGTTGCGACCGCCTCGGACATCGGCCGTAGTCCTCTCCATTTCACCGGAGGGGCAGGAGAAGGGCGTCACGTTCGCTGACGTGCCAAGACCAAGCTGGCCACCGAAGACTTCGGAGCGCAGGGCGTTCGTGTGCGCCACACTGCCACCGGCGGGAGGCTACCGGTCGGTCGAGGAGTAGACCGTGAAACCAATTGCCCCGGGGCTGCTCTCCGCCTCCGTCGATTTGAACACAGACGAAGATGTGACCGGGGCGTTGAGGCGCCAGAACAAATGCTTGTTCGAGGGCCTCAACGCAGTCGAGGAGCAGGTCAAGGTCAGGTTCCGGAGAAGGGCGAGGAACCCTCTGACCTCCCATGTGGCGGTCGAGGTTCCAGCAGCAGCATGGGGGAGAGACATGGATGCCGGGGCTGTATACGTGGACCTGCAGCGCGTCCGGGTGGAGGACCAGTCACCCCTGGTCCAATGCTCGCGCTGCCTGGGGTACGGCCAGGGCAGGCGCCTCTGTAAGGAAGAAAAGGACATCTGCGGCCACTGTGGAGAAGGCCACCTGAAGAGGGATTGTGGGGCCTTCAAGGATGCAGTGGTGGCCTCGGTTAGGTTAGGTTAGGTCAGGTTAGGTTAGGTTAGGTTAGGTTAGGTTAGGTTAGGTTAGGTTGGGGTGGATGGGGCAAGCCTTCTCGTGGCCCACCCTGTGAGTAGCGGTCTTGAGCCATGACCGTGAAACTAATTGCCCCCGGGGCTGCTCTCCGCCTCCGTCGATGGCTCCGACGGAGGCTGGAGGAGTGGTGGGTGCCGGGACCGCGTCATTTTGCCGGGAGACACCACTCCCGGGTGGCGCGCGTCCCTGGCCTTCGGGCGGGCCCGGCAATCAACGCGATTGCTGGGCAGGCAGTGTCAGCGCTGCCACCGTCAAATCTCGTAACCCTGCACTGGAGTTCTTCCCTGGTGTTAGGGCCGAGGGTCTACGGGGCTTGCCCCTTGGACCGCGAGGAAAAAACCTCTCTAAAAAATTACTTGGGTCCAGGCTAGGGACTGGGCCCTGGAGGTGGGCTGGGTGGTGGGCGGAGGGGGCTACGACAATTGACTGCCTGTCGTGGCCTCCTCCGTCCCCTACCTAGGGCCGTGGGGTGGTAAGCTGGGGCTTGCTGCTCCTTCGCGTTCGGCCTAGAGGTGGTGCGCGCGTGTCCCGCGCGCCCCTCGGTGTTGCTGGGCGGGGGTTCGCCTTCGCCCAGCCGAGGTGGGTTCGGCTTCGGCCGGACAGCGCCGGTGGGGTCGCGTGATGTAATGCTCACGCAGTTCCCGTGACCCCGCCGAGTAAGGCGCCCCGGTGGACACCGTCAGGTTTTAGTCGGTTCGAGTCCGACATAACCCTCTGGCTCCCCAGGGCCGGAAGGGTATCCGTGGGGATTTCCTGACGTAAAAAAAAAAAAAAAAAAAAAAAAAAAGGTTAGGTTAGGTTAGGTTAGGTTAGGTTAGGTTAGGTTAGGTTTTTTTTTTTTTTTTTTTTTTTTTTTTTTAATTTACATTTTTTCCACTGCAGGCTTATTGCGCCCGCACCTTTGTTACAATTGGTTTGTTAACTCTTACATAATTTGTGTCACAATAGACACTCGCACAGTCCGCTTTGTGCTTTACATTATAATTAGGTATATATAAACATATATTAGGTATATATTACGACAATTTTTCCTTACTTCTTTGTACAGTTATCTCTATTACTTATTTACTAGAAGCATACGATTTTTTTTTTTTTTTTCTTCTTATATATGTATTTTTTTTTTTTTATGTTTTTTTTTTTTTTTTTTTTTCCTAATGATATATATATATATATATTTTTATTATTATTATTTTTTTTTTTTTCTATTTATTTATATTTTTTTTTCTTTTTTTTTTTTTTTTATGCATGCTTATCTTTATTAACATATATTTGTCCTACTTCATTGCATCTTCATTGCATCGACGGCACCACTTCATTCAGTCATCCCCGGCTCGTAACTCCATCAGCATCCCGAGCACCGAGTTGTCGCGGCTCTTGATCGCCATTTTGGTGTTGTAGTCGAGGATTTTGTCCCGGCCTGCCGTTCTAGTGTCCCTCACGAATCTACCTATCGCGTCGTCACCGCTGTCCGCGTAGTATACGCATTTTACGGTGTGACGCGACACAGCTACAACTGCATGTGCTACACTGTCGTGTAGCTGTAGCTTTTTGTTTTTATCCGCTGTGTTCACTATTAGGACCGTTTCGAACGTCAGTCCCTGAGCCTCATGGATTGTGAGGAGCCTTGATCCCTCGCCCGAGCCAAAGTTCTGGCTTGCCAGGACCTCTTTCTCTTCCTGGGTATGTACCAGGTAGAGAGTCCCGGGCAAGTTCTCCGGTATCCTCCCTCCAGAGAACGTTTTCTGCTCAAGGGACCGTATGCACTTTTTGGAGGAGTAAATTCCATTATAGACTTCTCTAAGTGCATACGCGACGTCCATTGGGCTCCTATGCGTACACAGCAGATTTTTGGTGATGCTAGCAGATCGCGTGGGGAGATGGTATTCGAGGGGGAATAAGTTCTCCCTCTCTATGAACGGCAGTTGATTTATGTCACCCATCAACAGGACCGAGTTGACTTCTGCGAGTCTCACAGCCATGACGACTGCGCCGAAGTGGTTCATTAGGGCCTCGTCTACTATGAGTCGTTTGCACGACTCCTTGTCTGGCTTTTTAAAGCCGTTGACCAGTACCGAGGCCAATGTGCGCACTTTCGTTCTGGCTGCTTGACCCTCGCGCTTTGTCAGGGCCTCACGCAGTTCCGTCGCCGCCTCTGTTGTAGTTGTTATTACAACATCAGACCGAACATCAAAGCTGTTGATGATAAAGGTTGTCTTACCACAACCCGGAACCCCATTTACCCACTCGAACCTTGGCGCCACCCAATTTCTGAAGACGGTTAGGTTAGGTTAGGTTAGGTTAGGTTAGGTTAGGTTAGGTTAGGTTAGGTTAGGTTAGGTTTTTTTTTTTTTTTTTTTTTATAATTTAGTCCCTCCAACCTTGAAGAGGAGGGAGGGATACCCACTTACACAGACCGTGTTGTCCGTGTTCCTGCCTTCCCTACTGTTCTTTAAATCTTACCATACATTATTATTGCAGCCTATATACATGAGGCTCTCAATTATTATATTAAATACATTTATGAAAAAATATTATATTAGATACATTAGATACATTTATTATGCATATTTATATATATATATTTTATCTTTATTTATTTCATATTTTTTGTTATTTCTTTTTTTTTTTTTTTTTTTTTTATTTTTTTTTTTTTTGTTCGTTTTTTTTTATGTTTTTTTTTTTAAATATGCATTATTACAATCCATTACTATTTACTGCATTACTATTTACATGTACGACAATTTTTTTAATTTAAATCATATTTATACAATAACTACAATTAATTGGTATTTTATATTATTATAATTCTATTCGTTTTCATTACCTTCATTTGATTTCATAAGAATACATTCAATCAATACTACACACACATTTCCAATTATTATTATACACTATTTACATTATACTATTCTAATTAACAATCCTGATTTTATTTTTATTTATATATTTCATTTATTCCTTATAGATATATTAATCATTTTACATTATACATTCATTAAACAATATACATTTACATTTTAATTTTTTTTTTTTTTTTTTTTTTATTTTTTTTTTATACACTATTTACTTTATACTATGTCGTTAAATAACAATATATAATTAATTTAATATTACACCATTGATTATTCATATAATGTTTCACGATTATATGAGCCATTATATAACAATACTGATTTTATTTTTATTTATTTATTTCATACAATATTACTTTATTTTAAAATTAACATATAATTACAATTCATAACTATTTACTACATTACTATTTACATGTACCACAAATATTTCAATTTAAATCATATTTATAAATAACTACAATTAATTGGTATTTTATATTATATCATTTATATTCGTTTTCATTACCATGATTTGATTTCATAAGAATACATTCAATCAATACTACACACACATTTCCAATTTTTATACACTATTTACATTATACTATTCTAATTAACAATCCTGATTTTATTTATATTTATATATTTCATTTATTCCTTATATATATATTAATCATTTTACATTATACATTCATTAAACATTACACATTTACAATTTTTATACACTATTTACTTTATACTATGTCACTAAATAACAATATACAATCAATTTATATTATAATTAAAATATAAATCAAATATACTATAATATACAATTTATATATACTACAATTCACATTATACCATTGATTATTCATATAATGTTCATGATTATATGAGCTATTATATAACAATACTGATTTTATTTATATTTATTTATTTCATACAATATTACTTTATTTTAAAATTAACATATAATTACAATTCATTACTATTTACTACATTACTATTTACATGTACCACAAATATTTCAATTTAAATCATATTTTTAAAATTAACATATAATTGTCTACATTTATCAATTCTATATCATAATTATATTCCACTTGCCTCCATTCATATTCATCCACATATACCATTCAAAACAATCAACCAATTATCAAAATAAATCATTACATACATTACAATTTTGGATTTCAATAACCATTACAAATATTCATCAAATAAGCATTATAACAAGCTGGTTCTAGGAATTACCAACAGATGTCGCAGCACGCTCAAAAGATCGCCTCAAAAGATCGCCCTACGTCTCTCACCGCTCTGCCACGGACCAATGGGAAACGAAGGAACCACCGTCTCCTCAGTCAGCCAGAGCCCGCTCCGGCGTGTGGACGTGGGGTCACGCTCAAGTTTCCCTTTTTGTTTACTATCGCGTGTGTATATTTTTAAAAATTTCAATTAAATACCAATGCGTATATCTTAGGCCCCGTTGCAATTCATACCGTAAAACCTAAAAATCAGTCCCAATGTGTTTCGGTGACGATCAATGAGTGGTTATGTGAATTATCGTGATTTTAAAAAGCGCTTATCTTAATTTGTATTACATGTCATTTAATATATATCGTCCTTTACTTATCTTTTTTTCAATGTCATATTATATGTAGTTTATTAAGCCCCATATTACAGTATCAAAATCTTAACCTAATTATATTTCATTAATTAAATATTTCAATTTTTCATATTTTTACTATAATGTCAAATTATATCATTTCCCTAACTTATATATTAAATTTTTTACTTGATTCCACATTAATATTCTGCACTTCACTGGTTTTAATCTATGTCATATGTTAAAATCCCCAAATTTACGAGATTTAGCCTTAATAAGTACATGTACCTTTTTTCAAATGCATACATGTACTTACGTTATAACAGATTTCTACTAACTCTTATTTGAAATTGCTACCCACCATTATAATATATATCAATTATTAATAATTATTATATCATTTTATATGTCTATTAATTCGATTTCAATATTATGTCATTATCTTATAGTATAATGTCCTATTATCATTTTATTTCAGTTACTATATTATTTATATTATTTATTACATATTTTAATTATTATATCATTGTATATATTCCCTATCATGAGTATTATGTCATTGTTTAATTAATAATTATTTAATCCATATTATATTCAAACAATATACCTATACTATATATATAATTTCAATTTCCATGTCTTCCTAATTATTATTATTATTAGCTATTTATATGCATATATATTTTAACCCTAACTAAACTATGCAGGTATGCTCCTCGATGGGAGTCATGTTTGACTCCGCCGTATGCCTTTTTTCACAGCAATGATCCACCATCACCAGATCCAGTCCTACGATCATACTACATACATACATACATGCGTACTCAACTTTCATACTACTCATCATAATTCAAAATAGTTTCTTCCTACACTTCATTTATCTATCTACCCCATGTCGTTTTACTTCCATTCGCCTTTAACAACATTCCTTCCATCCATATTCACACCTTGCCTGTGCTTTGTCTCGCTTTTGCCTTCAACCTACAACATTCAGCATCTCTCTCTATCTTTTTTACCTGCGTCGACCCTATTTGATGTATTTGCGCATCGGTCGCCGCTCGGCGGGAGGCTTCAAGCCCGTTCGCCCGCACGGTGCGACAGGCTCGCCACACCAAACATTTTGAAATTTTTACACATATTAACACATTTTCACATACTTGTTTCATGCATACCTCCCACTTAGGTTAGGTTAGGTTAGGTTAGGTTAGGTTAGGTTAGGTTAGGTTAGGTTAGGTTGGGGTGGATGGGGCAAGCCTTCTCGTGGCCCACCCTGTGAGTAGCGGTCAAGAGGAAGACCGTGAAACCAATTGCCCCAGGGGCTGCTCTCCGCCTCCGTCGGGTCCGACGACGGAGGCTGGAGGAGTGGTGTGTGCCGGGACCGCGTCGTTCTCAGGGAGACGCCACTCCCTGGGGTGGCGCGCGTTCCTGGCCTTTGGGGTGGGCCCGGCAATCGACGCGATTGCTGGGCAGGCAGCTTCTGCGCTGCCACCGTCAAATCTCGTAACCCTGTTCTGGAGTTTTCCTCTGGTCAGGGCCGAGGGTCTAAGGGGCTTGCTCCTTGGACCACGAGGAAGAAAACCTCTATAAAAAATTACTTGAGCCTGGGAAACTGGGCTCTGGAGATGGGCTGGGTGGTGGGGAGGGGGGGTCACGATACCTTCTGTCGTGACCTCCTCTCTCCCCTACCTAGGGCCGTGGGGTGGTAAGCTGGGGCTTGCCGCTCCTTCGCGTTCGGCCTAGAGGTGGTGTGCGCGTGTCCCGCGCGCCCCTCGGTGTTGGCTGGGTGGGGGGACCTTCACCTGGCCGGGGATGGGTCTGGCTTCGGCCGGACTGCGCCGGTGGGGTCGCGTGATGTTATGCTCACGCGTTCCCGCGACCCCGCCGAGTAAGGCGCCCCGGTGGACACCGTCAGGTTTTAGTCGGTTCGAGTCCGACATAACCCTCTGGCTCCCCAGGGCTGGAAGGGTATCCGTGGGGATTTCCTGACGTTAAAAAAAAAAAAAAAAAAAGGTTAGGTTAGGTTGGGGTGGATGAGGCAAGCCTTCTCGTGGCCCACCCTGTGAGTAGCGGCTGAGCGATCGGCCGTGAAACTAATTGCCTCGCGGGCCCCCTCCCGCTTCGTCTGCTCGTCAGACGGGGTTTGGAGGGGGTAGCAGCTCGTAAGCCTACCGGGGACTTGTCCTTGGTGGGAGCGAGGGTTCGGATGGCTTGCCATTCGGACTGCGAGGAAGAAAACCTCTATAAAAAATAACCCAGAAGGTGTGCTTCGGCACACTCGGGCGGGCCTGGAAACCTTGTTTCTGGGCAGGTGGTGCAGCGAACCTGCATCATTACCGTCTGGCTCGTAATCCCGTCATGGAGTGTCGTTGTCATGTCTAGCGGCTCTATGCGGGGACGAGGGTCTTGGCTTAACCGCCCGGACCGCGAGGAGTAAACCTCTTTAAAAAATCCCCAGTTCCCGGCGTTGGGGCGCCCCCTTGGGGGCCTCGCGCGGCGTCGGGGCACTCGGAGAGAGTGGCAGGCGGGTTGATCTGTCTTTAGCGGCCGACCCTGGGGTACCTCCTGACCCCCCAGGCGTATCAGGGGCACCGTGGCAATCGGGTCACTGCGGCGGTGCAGCTCAAGAACCCGGTACTCGTGGGTTGAAGAATGGACTTAAACAAATCAAAAACCAAAACAAGTAGAAGAAGGAGGAAAGATGAAGAGGAGGAGCAGATGCTCGCAGTGGGCGCCGTCGACTCGGACGGCTCCCTAATGGATGATAATTCGAGGTCATCGTCGACATGTCGCAAGAGACGGATCGACGATGAAGAAGAAGATCGTCCCCGAACATCAGGGGACAAGGCGCCGGCAACGGCGCATTCCAAGAGAGGAAGAGGACGGCCGCCGACCACAGGAGAATATGTCGGCCTGGCTAAGGCGAAGGCGGAGCTGAATGCCCAGATACAGCGGGAGCTGGAGCTGTTGGCAGAGAAGGGGCTGCTGGCGAGCCTAGAGCCCACACGGCCCGTTGTGGAGGAAGTCAGCGTGGACGACGTGTGCGACGAGATGGAGGCCGCAGTGAAGAACCTTACCCTCATCGCCACGAGGTCGAAGAACCTGAAGGGGACATACGTGCGCGCCTTAAAGGAAGCTGCGGAAATTTTCAGCGATGCGAGAGAGTTCATCAAGAACAGCACGGTGACACAGGAGGTGAAGGTCCTCCAAAGCCAAAAGAGGCGTCTTCAGCAAGAGGTGGAGAACTTGAGGAAAGACGTTTCGAACCTAAAGACGGAGCTGGGTGCGCTGCGGGAGTCGATGGCGGCCCCCGCGTCGCCACCTCAAGGGACTGTGGCCTCGCCTCCTCTACTGGTGCCGGAGGACCTGGTGGAGAAGATGGGCGCCATGATGGACGCGAAAATAAGGGAGCTCCAGGACCGGCTGCTTCCGAAGCCCGGGCTGCGGCCTCCGTTAACGGGTGACGTCGGGCCGCTGACGCCAGATGATCCGACACAAGAAGAGGGGAGGGAGGTGTTGCCTGCTGCGGGTAACGCCCCACCTCAGAAGCCGGGCAGCGACTGGGCCACAGTCGCTGCCAAGAAGAAGAAGAAAAGGGCGGGGGCACCTGTGGCGGTTCCCGCCTCTGCTCCCTCGGTGAAGCCGCAGAAGAAGGCAGAGAGGAAGAAGGTGCGGTCCGAGCGGCCGAGGCTGCGGGCGCCCAAGACGGCGGCTGTGATGCTGTCCCTGACGCCGGAGGCCATTGAGGGGGGCATGACATATGCCTCTATGCTCAAAAGTGCACGAGACGGAGTGAAGCTGGAGGATCTCGGCTGCACTGGTGGCCTTCGGCTGAGGGTCACGAGGACGGGCGCCCGCCTATTGGAGTTGCCAGCGGCGGCGGGTGATGAAAAGGCCGATGAGCTGGCTGCCAGGCTCGGGCAGGTGCTGGCCCGCGAGTCAGTGAAAATAACGAGGCCGACGAAGTGTGCCGAGTTGCGGCTCGTTGGGCTCGATGACACGGCCACAGAAGAGGACGTGGCGGCTGCGGTCGCTGGCGCTGGAGACTGCGCCGTGGAGGCGGTCCGGGTTGGGCCCATCAGAGCCTTACCCTCGGGAGTGAGGACCGCCTGGATCAGGTGTCCAGTGAGGGCTGCCCAGAAGGTGGCCAAAGGGAGGTTACTGGTTGGCTGGGTCTCGGTGGGCGTCCGCCTGCTGGGGCCGCGGCCGATGCGGTGCTACCGGTGCCTTCAGGTGGGGCACGCAGCCGTCACCTGTAAAGAAGAGGAGGACCGCAGCAGCCAGTGCTATCGCTGCGGTCAGGAGGGTCACCGAGTCGCAGAGTGTGAGGCGGCTCCCAGATGCTCACTGTGCGCGGCGGCAGGGAGGCCGGCGGCGCACAGGCTGGGCGGAAGAGCCTGCCCCGGGCTGAAGAAAGTGGTTGACGTACGGACCGCAACCACCGAGGCCAGCGGGGCGGCTGCAGCGGCGAAGGAGCGAGGGGTGGAGGCGATGGGCACGTAGGTGCCTTGTCCGGCGCCTCCCCCTCATGAGGCTTGGGGCGCACCACGGGGGTGGTGTCGTCCCATCAGGGGCCTCGGGACGGTGCGTGCATGTGTTCCCCATGCACCTCCCTATTCCTCGGCGTGGGAAGCAGTTCCCTGCGCAAGCGAGAGGGCTCGGCTTAAGTGCCGGGCAGCACCGGTGGGGTCGCGTGATGTTATGCTAACGCGTTCCCGCGACCCCGCCAACTATGGTGCCGAGTAGGAACACCGTCAGGTTTTAGTCGGTTCGAGTCCGACATAACCCTCTGGCTCCCCCGGGCCGGGAGGGTATCCGTGGGGATTTCCTGACGTTAAAAAAAAAAAAAAAAAAAAAAAAAAAAAAAAAAAAGGTTAGGTTAGGTTAGGTTAGGTTAGGTTAGGTTAGGTTAGGTTAGGTTGGGGTTGGGGTGGATGGGGCAAGCCTTCCCGTGGCCCACCCTGTGAGTAGCGGTCTTGAGGCACGACCGTGAAACCAATTGCCCCCGGGGCTGCTCCATCTCCGTCGATGGACCCGACGGAGTCCTGGAGCAGCAGGAGGCCGGGACCGCGTCATTTTGCCGGGAGACACCACTCCCGGGTGGCGCGCGTCCATGGCCATTGGGGCGGGCCCGGCAATCGACGCGATTGCTGGGCAGGCAGCTTCTGCGCTGCCACCGTCAAATCTCGTAACCCTGTTCTGGAGTTTTTCTCTGGTCAGGGCCGAGGGTCCACGGGGCTTGCCCCTTAGACCGCGAGGAAGAAAACCTCTATAAAAAATTACTTGGGTCCAGACCGGGCTACTGGGCCCTGGAGAAGTGCTGGGTGGTGGAGAGGGGGGGTCACGAAATCAAGTCCGCGACCTCCTCTCCCCCCTACCTAGGGCCGTGGGGTGGTAAGCTGGGGCTTGCCGCTCCTTCGCGTTCGGCCTAGAGGTGGTGCGCGCGTGTCCAGCGCGCCTCTCGGTGTTTGCTGGGTGGGGGTTCGCCTCCGCCTGGCTGAGGTGGGTCTGGCTTCGGCCGGACAGCGCCGGTGGGGTCGCGTGATGTTATGCTAACGCGTTCCCGCGACCCCGCCGAGTAAGGCGCCCCGGAGGACACCGTCAGGTTTTAGTCGGTTCGAGTCCGACATAACCCTCTGGCTCCCCAGGGCCGGAAGGGTATCCGTGGGGATTTCCTGACGTTAAAAAAAAAAAAAAAAAAAAAAAAAAAAAAAAAAAAAAAAAGGTTGGGGTGGATGGGGCAAGCCTTCTCGTGGCCCACCCTGTGAGTAGCGGTCGAGGAGAAGCGACCGTGAAACCAATTGCCCCGGGGCTGCTCTCCGCCTCCGTCGATGGAGCCGACGGAGTGCTGGAGGAGTGGGGGTGCCGGGACGGCTTCTTGGTGAATGGTGTTCGCACTGGGTTGTCCGTCCCTGGCCTTATGGCGGGCTCGGCAAGTGACGCGATTGCTGGGCAGGCAGCTTCTGCGCTGCCACCGTTCAATCTCGTAACCCTGTTCTGGAGTTATGCTCTGGTCGGGGCCGAGGGTCTACGGGGCTTGCCCCTTGGACCACGAGGAAGAAAACCTCTATAAAAAATTACTTGGGTCCAGACCGAGCTACTGGGCCCTGGAGAAGTGCTGGGTGGTGGAGAGGGGGGGTCACGAAATCAGGTCCGCGACCTCCTCTCCCCCCTACCTAGGGCCGTGGGGCGGTAAGCTGGGGCTTGCCGCTCCTTCGCGTTCGGCCTAGAGGTGGTGCGCGCGTGTCCCGCGCGCCCCTCGGTGTTGCTGGGCGGGGGTTCGCCTCCGCCTGGCTGAGGTGGGTCTGGCTTCGGCCGGACAGCGCCGGTGGGGTCGCGTGATGTTATGCTCGCGCGTTCCCGCGACCCCGCCGAGTAAGGCGCCCCGGAGGACACCGTCAGGTTTTAGTCGGTTCGAGTCCGACATAACCCTCTGGCTCCCCAGGGCCGGAAGGGTATCCGTGGGGATTTCCTGACGTTAAAAAAAAAAAAAAAAAAAAGGTTAGGTTAGGTTAGGTTAGGTTAGGTTAGGTTAGGTTAGGTTAGGTTAGGTTAGGTTAGGTTAGGTTAGGTTAGGTTGGGGTGGATGGGGCAAGCCTTCTCGTGGCCCACCCTGTGAGTAGCGGTCTTGAGCCATGACCGTGAAACTAATTGCCCCCGGGGCTGCTCCATCTCCGTCGATGGACCCGACGGAGTCCTGGAGCAGCAGGTGCCGGGACGGCTTCTTGGTGTCTGGTCCGGGCACTAGGATGTCCGTCCCTGGCTGTTGGGGCGGGCCCGGCAATCAACGCGATTGCTGGGCAGGCAGTGTCAGCGCTGCCACCGTCAAATCTCGTAACCCTGCACTGGAGTTCTTCCCTGGTGTTAGGGCCGAGGGTCCAAGGGGCTTGCTCCTTGGACCGCGAGGAAGAAAACCTCTCTAAAAAATTACTTGAGCCCGGGAAACTGGGCTCTGGAGATGGGATGGGTGGCGGTGGGAGGGGGCCGCGATGTCATAATTAATCGCGGCCTCCTCCCCCCACGCCTTGGCCGTGGGGTGGTAAGCTGGGGCTTGCCGCTCCTTCGCGTTCGGCCTAGAGGTGGTGCGCGCGTGTCCCGCGCGCCCCTCGGTGTTGCTGGGCGGGGGTTCGCCTTCGCCCAGCTGAGGTGGGTTCGGCTTCGGCCGGACAGCGCCGGTGGGGTCGCGTGATGTAATGCTCACGCAGTTCCCGTGACCCCGCCGAGTAAGGCGCCCCGGTGGACACCGTCAGGTTTTAGTCGGTTCGAGTCCGACATAACCCTCTGGCTCCCCAGGGCCGGACGGGTATCCGTGGGGATTTCCTGACGTTAAAAAAAAAAAAAAAAGGTTAGGTTAGGTTAGGTTAGGTTGGGGTGGATGAGGCAAGCCTTCTCGTGGCCCACCCTGTGAGTAGCGGCCGAGCGATCGGCCGTGAAACTAATTGCCTCGAGGCTTCTCCAGCTCCGTCTGTTCTGCCAGACGGAGTGGTGGACGAAGTTAGTCCCTAGGGCGTGCCAAAGTGCACGCCCTAGGCTCAAGGGCGGGGCCCGGCAATGCTAACACCTTTTGCCGGGCGGGTAGTGCCAGTTTCTGGTGCTACCATGGGAGATCTCGTAACTCAGTGCCAGAGCTTGCTCTGGTCTGGGCCGAGGGTCTGGGGGGCTTGCCCCTTGGACCGCGAGGAAGAAAACCTCTCTAAAAAATCACCCTAAGCCCAAGTTTCTGGTGCTCGGCGATGGGCTGAGTGGCTGGAGGGAGTCCAGTCACTAGAGCACCAACCCATAGAGGAGCTCCCCTCTTTAAAAAACAAACATTATGAGTGCTGTTTTAAAAGAAAAACTACCCCAGGAGGGTACCAGCCGCCTAGCGGCTGGAGAATCCCTTCAGGCTTCGGCCTGCAGCCCCGTCTATTCTGGGGGGGGCAAAAACCGCACTGGGGGCAGGGAAACCTGCTCCCCCAATCCGTTGGTCGTCCTCGAACGTCTGGACGACCACTCCCTCGCGTCCGGGTCGGCCTCGGACGCTGAATCAGCGTGCTCGGGGATGAGCATGTCATCACGCTCATCCCCTATTATCACTGGGCGAAAGCGGCCCAGTGAAGATGATGAGGGAGCTCCCAGCTCCAAGGTTGGGCCTCGAAGAAGGGGACGCCCGCCAACGACAGGCCAGTATGTTGGCCTGGCCAAGGCGAAGGAGGCCTTGAACGAGGCTAAGGCCAGGGAGCTGGAGCTCCAATCGGAGGAGAGCCTGAGCCGGTTGGTTCGCGAGACAAGGTCAGGCGCGTGTCTTGCGGACCTTCCAGCGGACGCCCTAGCGCAGGAGGCGGCGGGTGGCGTCAAGATTATTCTTGACGTCGCCGCCAAATCCAGAAATTTGAAAGGGACAAATGTTAGGGCCCTTAAAGAGGCGGCGAGTCGGATCGCCGATGCGGTTGCGGTTTTCAAGGCCCGCACGGTGTCCGACGAGACGGCGGCCCTGCAGGCAGAAAACATTCGCCTTCAGACGGAGGTTACGGCTCTACGGCGTGAGATGGAGCTGCTTAGGGCTGAGTTTCGCGCCGCCCGGGCCGGGCCTGCACAACCTGCGCCAATTGCGGCGGTAGTGGACACGGCCCCTCCTAAAGTGGGCGAAGAATTTATGGCGTCTATCATGAGCAAAATTGGCTTTATGATAGACGCCAAGCTGGCCGGTTTGGAGGATCGCCTTCTCCCGGAAAAACGAATGCGGCCGCCGCTTCGAGCTGACGCTGCGGCGCGCCTTACCGGGCCTCGTGTTCCACCACCGGGTGGGGCGCGAACGGGGGCAGCAGCCCCGAAGGCAACAGCGGCGGCCAAACGTCAACCGGCGCGGCTCTTGCCTCCGGCGCCTAAGTCGATGGAGGAAGGTTGGTCGACCGTAGTGAGGAAGGGGCAGAAGAGAGTGGGAGCGCCATCCTCTTCACGGGTCAAGGGGTCTCCGCCTTCGACTAAGGCTCCAGCCCCTAAAAGGAAGCCAGCACTTCGGCCACCACGCTCTTCCGTGGTGGTTCTCACGATATCGCCCCAAGGCAAGGAAGGTGGACTTACGTTCGCCCAGGTTCTAAAAGTGGCCAAGGAGAAGTTGGCCACCGAAGACCTGGGTGGCTTGGAAGTACGCGTCCGCCAGACTGCGACCGGGGCGAGACTTCTCGAGGTCCCAGGGTCGGCAAGTGAGGAGAAGGCCGACCAACTGGCTGCTAGGCTTGCGGCCGCGCTGGACCCCGAGTTGGTGCGGGTCTCCAGGCCCGTGAAGACGGCAGAATTGAAACTGTCGGGCCTGGATGACTCAATCACCGTGGAAGAGGTGGTGGAGGCAGTGGCCAAGGCTGGGGAGTGCTCTCCTCAGGCCATCAAGGCCGGAGAAATAAAAGTTTCGCCGTCGGGGATGGGCACTGCATGGCTCAGGTGTCCCATCCCTGCGGCCAAGAAAGTGGCGGCTGGCCGCCTGTTGATTGGCTGGGTGTCGGTACGGGTTCAATTGTTGGACCCCCGACCCCAAAGGTGTTTCAAGTGCCTCCAAGTCGGTCACGTGAGGCCCATGTGCACCTCCGAGACCGACCGCAGCGAAGAATGCTACCGCTGCGGTCGGCCCGGCCACAAGGCCGCGGGGTGCAGCAACGCAGCCCACTGCAGCCTCTGTGCTGCAGTCAACAGACCCGCCGAACATCGGGCGGGTAGTAAGGCGTGCGTGGGGTCCCGACCCCAAAAACAAAAGAAAGGTGCGGCCCTACGGACCGGGGCCCCCGCTGCACCTCCGCCAGCCGCCCCTGCAAGAAGCAGGGAAGGGGAGGCAATGGAAGCATAAATGCTCCATCTGCGCCTCCTCCAGGCGAACGTCAACCACTGCGCCGCGGCTCAAGATCTTCTTCTTCAGTCCCTGGCGCAGTGGTCGATTGATGTCGCCATGGTGGCCGAGCCCTATTTCGTCCCTGACAGTTGGTCTGGGGACGTGGACGGCTCGGTCGCCGTTGTGTCCTCTGGTGTGAACGTACCGGCCCCTGCTATCACCGCTAGGGGTCGGGGGTACGTGGCAGTCCTTTGGGGAGACATCGTAGTAGTCGGTGTCTATTTCTCCCCAAACTGGAGTCTCGCAGAATTTGAACAATCGGTCGATAGGCTCGGGCGTGAAATAATGCGCGCCCGGCCCAGAGAAGTGTGTTTTAATTCGAAATCCCGAACATGGGGTTCCCCCGCCACAGACGTCAGAGGCGAGACTCTGGAGTCGTGGGCAGCGTCGACTGGCCTCGTCGTTTTGAATCGGGGCTCGGTCGAGACTTGCGTGCGGCAGACGGGAGGGTCCGTCGTAGACTTGACGTTTGCGACCCCCGCGCTCGCGCGCACTGTCCACAACTGGACTGTCTTGGAGCGGGAGGAGACTTTGTCCGATCACCGGTACATCCGGTTCGACCTCTCCTCCGCTCCGGTCAATACTTGGGTCCGTACCAGAGGACACAACAACGGGTCCTCCCCGAGATGGTGCCTCAAGAGGATGAACAAAGATTTGCTGGTGGAAGCTTCCATCGTCCAGGCCTGGTCATCAACATCGACTGGGCCTGTGGAGGTCGATCAAGAAGCAGAGTGGTTCCGGGGCGCAATGACAAGCATCTGCGATACCGCGATGCCCCGGGCCCAGCTACGACCTCCTAGGCGTCAGGTGTACTGGTGGTCTGAAGAAATCGCCCAGCAGCGGAAGGGCTGCGTAGTGGCGAGGCGCCGGTACACCAGATACCGCAGAAGGCGGAATCGCGACGCCGGCGAGGAAGCACAGCTGTACGCTGCATACACGCAGTCGCGGAGAGTGTTGCAGCTGTCCATCAGCAACGCCAAGGCTAGTGCCAGAGCGGAGCTGCTCGAGACTCTGAACAGAGATCCGTGGGGGCGCCCATACAGGATGGTTATGGGCAAGCTTCGCCCTTGGGCCCCCCCGCTCACGGAAAGTCTCGAGCCTCGGCTGCTTGAGAACGTCGTGTCGGCCCTCTTCCCGAGACGGGCCGACCATGATCCGCCGGTGATGGCCCCTGTGTCCCGTTCATCGGAGTCGGGGGTCACGGAGGAGGCACCGGTGGTGACAGAGGCAGAGCTGCGTGCGGCTGTTCTCAAGCTCCGGGCTAGAAATAGGGCTCCGGGCCCGGATGGTGTTCCGGGTCAGGCCTTGGCGCTTTCCCTTGAGGCACTCGGGGAGAGATTTAGAAGATTGCTGGACGCCTGTCTGGAGACAGGTCGATTCCCCAAGTTGTGGAAGGTGGGTCGACTCGTCCTGTTGAAGAAGGACGGGCGTCCGGCGGAGTCTCCTTCGGCCTATCGTCCAATAGTGATGCTCGACGAGGCGGACAAGCTCTTTGAGCGCATCGTGGCGGGGCGCCTTGTCGGGCACCTCTCGCGTGTTGGTCCCGACCTGTCAGATAAACAGTTCGGGTTCCGGGGGGGCCGATCAACTGTTGACGCAATCAAGCGCGTCAAGGCCCTCTCGGATGCGGCGCTGGCCAGTGGTGGGGTGTTGTTGGCAGTCAGCTTGGACATATCCAACGCGTTCAACACTCTGCCCTGGCCCTGCATCGGGGAGGCACTCCGTTACCATGGGGTGCCTCTGTATCTGCGCCGGCTGGTCGGTGACTACTTGCGCGAGAGGTTTGTCGTCTATCCTGGACGGGACGGCCGACAGCACCTGTGGGAGATGTCGTGCGGTGTCCCGCAGGGATCCGTGTTGGGTCCTTTGCTGTGGAACATCGGCTACGACTGGGTGCTGAGGGTAAGACTCCCTCGAGGAGCCAACGTGACTTGCTACGCAGACGACACTCTTGTCACGGCTCGGGGGAGTTCTTACAGGGAGGCTTCCCGCCTCGCCACGATGTCGGTTTGGCAGGTGGTGAGGCGGATACAACAGCTGGGGCTCCAGGTGGCGCTGAGTAAGTCCGAGGCGGTCTGTTTTCACAGACCTCGGCAGGCGCCACCGGTGGGGTCCCATATCGTGATTGGTGGCACTCGCATCGGGGTCGAGTCCCATATGAAGTACCTTGGGCTCGTCCTTGATGGCCGATGGAGTTTCCGCGAGCACTTCAAGCTGCTCGCCCCCCGACTAATAAAAACGTCAAACAATTTGAGAAGATTATTGCCGAACGTCGGGGGGCCTGGCGGAGGACGTCGCCGCCTCTACCTTGGTGTAGTGCGCTCCATGGCGCTATATGGAGCACCCGTGTGGGCGGAAGCCCTGACGGCCACAACTTTCGCACCCCTGCGACGATCGCAGCGGGTGATGGCCGTTGGGGTGATACGCGGATACCGCACGGTATCGTTTGAGGCGGCCTGCGTCCTAGCAGGAAGTCCTCCCTGGGACCTAGAGGCGGAGGTGCATGCGTCCACGTACGAGTGGCGCTCGGCCCTCCGTCAACAACAACAAGATCCTGCTCCCAGGGAGGTAGAGGCGTGGAAACTCCGAGCCCGGCAGTCTATGCTGGACAAATGGCGGGAGCGGCTGGCGGAACCAAGTGCCGGCCGCTGGACTGTCGAGGCGTTCCGCCCACACCTGGAACAGTGGGCGGAGAGAAGATCGGGGTCGTTGAGCTACCGCATGGTGCAGGTTCTGACGGGGCACGGCTGCTTCGGCCACTACCTGCACCGGATCGCCGGACGAGAGCCAACGACCGAGTGCCATCATTGCGGCTGCGACGACGACACGGCGCAACATACACTGGAGGAGTGCCCAGCCTGGGCCGAGGAGCGCCGCGACCTCGTCGCAGCGGTGGGGAGTGCCCTCTCCTTGCCGGCATTAGCAGAGTCTATTGTCGGTGACGATGAGGCATGGCAGGCAGCTCTAACCTTCTGCGAACTGGTGATGTCGCAGAAGGAGGCGGCGGAGAGGGACCGGGAGATGGACCTTTCTTCGCATCGTATCCGCCGCCGGAGAGCTGGGGCCAGGAGGAGGGCCTATCGAGGCCTCCTCCCCCCCACCTAGAGGCCTTGGGGTGGCAAGCTAGGGCTTCGCCGTCCCGTCACTTAGGGCCTCGAGATGGTGTGCGCGTGTCCTGCGCGCCTCTCACAATGCAGTCGGGCGGAGAATCTCTCCTCCGCCCTAGCTCGGGATCGGGTCCGGCTCCACACCGGACAACGCCGGCGGGGTCGCGCGATGTAATGCTTGCGCAGTTCCCGCGACCCTGCCACTTATGGCGTCCCGAAGGACACCGTCAGGTTTTAGTCGGTTCGAGTCCGACATAACCCTCCGGCTCCCTAGCGCCGGGGGGTATCCGTGGGGATTTCCTGACGTTAAAAAAAAAAAAAAAAAAAAAAAAAAGGTTAGGTTAGGTTAGGTTAGGTTAGGTTAGGTTAGGTTAGGTTAGGTTAGGTTAGGTTAGGTTAGGGTCACGAGAACGGGCGCCCGGCTATTAGAGTTGCCAGCGGCAGCAGGAGAAAAAGTGGCAGATGAGCTGGCTGCCAGGCTCGGGCAGGTGCTGGCCCGCGAGTCGGTGAAGGTCATGAGGCCAACGAAATGTGCCGAGTTGCGGCTCGTCGGGCTAGATGACACGGCAACGGAAGAGGACGTGGCGGCTGCGGTCGCTGGCGCTGGAGACTGCGCTGTGGAGGCGGTCCGGGTTGGGCCAATCAGGGCCCTACCCTCAGGAGTGAGGACCGCCTGGATCAAGTGTCCGGTGAGGGCTGCCCAGAAGGTGGCCAAGGGGAGATTGCTGGTTGGCTGGGTCTCCGTGGGCGTCCGCCTGCTGGAGCCACGGCCAATGCGGTGTTACCGGTGCCTTCAGGTGGGGCACGCGGCCATCACCTGCAAAGAAGAGCAGGACCGCAGCGGCCAGTGCTATCGCTGCGGTCAGGAAGGTCACCGAGTCGCGGATTGTGAAGCGTCTCCCAGGTGCTCATTGTGCGCGGCGGCAGGGAGGCCGGCGGCGCACAGGCTGGGCGGAAAAGCCTGCCCCGGGCTGAAGAAAGTGGTCGACGTACGGACCGCGACCACCGAGGCCAGCGGGGCGGCTGCAGTGGCAAAGGAGCGAGGGGTGGAGGCGATGGGCACGTAGGTGCCTTGTCCGGCGCCTCCCCCTCATGAGGCTTGGGGCGCACCACGGGGGTGGTGTCGTCCCATCAAGGGCCTCGGGATGGTGCGTGCATGTGTTCCCCATGCACCTCCCTATTCCTCGGCGTGGGAAGTCGTTCCCTGCGCAAGCGAGCGGGCTCGGCTTAAGTGTCGGGCAGCGCCGGTGGGGTCGCGTGATGTTATGCTTACGCGTTCCCGCGACCCCGCCAACCATGGCGATTAGTAGGAACACCGTCAGGTTTTAGTCGGTTCGAGTCCGACATAACCCTCTGGCTCCCCCGGGCCGGGAGGGTATCCGTGGGGATTTCCTGACGTTAAAAAAAAAAAAAAAAAAAAAAAAAAAAAAAAAAAAAAAAGGTTAGGTTAGGTTAGGTTTTTTTTTTTTTTAAAAATTTTGTCCCTCCAACCTTGAAGAGGAGGGAGGGATACCCACTAACACAGACCGTGATGTCCGTGTTCCTGCCTGTCCTGCTGTTATTAAAATCTCACATACATTATTATTGCAGCCTACATACATGAGGCTCTTTTATAGTAATATACATTTATTTAAAATACTGGATGACAATATATATATAAATAAAGTTCTTTTCTTTTCTTTTTTCTTTTTTTTTTTTATTATTATTCATTTCTCTTATCAATTAATTTTTTTTTTTTTTTTCATTTTAATTCTTTTTTTTTTTTTTTTTTTTTTTTAAATTCTCTTCTTTTTTTTTTTTCTCCCTATGATTATTATTAATATTACAATTCATTCTCATTCTACTTGGACCACTAATTAATCCATTTATTTCATTTCTATACAATAATAGAATTATTCAGTATTTCATTATTACTTTATAATTACCATATTTTTACTTCCCAATCATACATTTCCATATCATAATATTATATTTCTTTTAACATATTTGTACAAGTAAGTATAATCAAATAATTCTCATACATATTAATCATTTTCCATTTGATTTTATTTAAATACATCATAAAATACAATATTCACTAAATTAAAAATAACAATAATTACATTATAAAAACAATTAAAAACAATTTAAAAAAAACAATAATAACATTACAACAATAATTATATTCATTAACATTCATTGACAATAATAAATAACATTTCCAGTTTTTAAAACTATTTACATTATACTATTTACTTTATACTCATACATATTAATCACCTTACATTCTATTCTATTTAAATACATCATAAAATACAATATTCACTAAAATAACAATAATAACATTATAAAAACATTCAAAATAATTTAAAAAATATCAATAATAACATTACAAACAATAATTATATTCATTAACATTCATTAAACAATAATAAATAACATTTCATATTTTTAAAAATATTTACATTATACTATTTACATTATACTCATACACATTAATCATTTTACATTCTATTTTATTTAAATACATCATAAAATACAATATTCACTAAATTAAAATAACAATAATAACATTACAATCAATAATTATATTCATTAAAACTCATCAAACAATAATAAATAACATCTCCAATTTACAAATATTCATTAAGCAAGCTGGTTCTAGAAATCAGCAACAGATGTCGCAGCACGCTCAAAAGATTGCCTCAAAAGATCGCCCTACGTCTCTCACCGTCCTGCCACGGACCAATGGGAAACGAAGGAACTACACCGTCTCCTCAGTTAGCCAGAGCCCGCTCCGGCGTGTGGACGTGGGGTCACGCCCAAGTTTCCCTTTTTGCTTACTATCGCGTGTATATATTTTTTAAAAATTACAATTAAATACCAATGCGTATATCTTAGGCCCCGCTGCAATTCATACCGTAAAACCTAAAAATCAGTCCTAACGTGTTTCGGTAACGATTAATGAGTGGATATGTGAATTATCGTGGTTTAAAAGTGCGCTTATCTTAATTTGTATTTTATGTTATTTAATATATATTGTCCTTTTCTTATCCTTTTTCAATGTCATATTATATGTAGTTTATCAAGCCCTATCTTACAATATCAAAATCTTAACCTAATTATATTTCATTAATTAAATATTTCAATTTTTCCTACTTTTACTATAATGTCAATTTATTTCATTTCCTTAACTTATATATTAAATTTTTTACTTGAATCTACATTTCTATTCTGCACTTCAGTGGTTCTAATCTATGTAATATGTTAAAATGCTCTAATTTACGAGATTTAGCCTTAATAAGCGCATGTACCTTTTTGTAAATGCATACATGTACTTGCGTTATAACAGATTTCTACTAACGCTTATTTAGAATTGCTACCCACCATTTTATATATTTATTATTAACAATCATTATATCATTTTATATGTCTATTAAAATTCGATTTCAATATTATGTCATTATCTTATAGTATAATGTCCCATTATCATTCTATTTCAGTTACTATATTACTTTATATTATTTATTACATATTTTAATTATTATATCATTGTATTATATTATCATATTAATATTACTATACTGTATTATACTATCATATTATCATTTATTACATATTTTAATTATTATATCATTGTATTATATTATTATATTATCATATTTCCAATCATTATATCTTTGTATTGTATTATATATTCCCCATCATGAGTATTATGTCATTGTTCAATTAATAATTATTTAATCCATATTATATTCAAATACTATATCCATACTATATATATAATTTCAATTTCCATGTCTTCCCAATTATTATTAGCTATTTATATGCATATATATTTTAACCCTAACTAAACTATGTAGGTATGCTCCTCGATGGGAGTCAAGTTTGACTCCGCCGTATGCCTTTTTTCACAGCAATGATCCACCATCACCAGATCCAGTCCTACTATCATACTACATACATACATACATGCGTTCTCAACTTTCATACTACTCATCATAATTCAAAATAGTTTCTTCTTACACTTCATTTATCTATCTACCCTATGTCGTTTTACTTCCATTCGCCTTTAACAACATTCCTTCCATCCATATTCACACCTTGCCTGTGCTTTGTCTCGCTTTTGCCTTCAACCTACAACATTCAGCATCTCTCTCTATCGTTTTTACCTGCGTCGACCCTTTTTAATGTGTTTGCGCATCGGTCGCCGCTCGGCGGGAGGCTTCAAGCCCGTTGCCCGCTCGGTGCGACAGGCCCGCCACACCAAACATTTTGAAAATTTTACATATTTTTACATATTTACATATAAATGTGTTTATATTTTCCCATACTTGTTTCATGCATACCTCCCACTTACATACCTAACATTTGCATATCTACTTACATCCATTTTCTATATTTGCTCTATATTATACATTCGTACTCACACATTTTCATGAATATCACCCACATACTCTTATTATTTTTTAAACAGGCCTCATTTCCATCTCACTCTATTCACCACTCATCCATACTGTGTTTTCCTTACATACACTAACCAAATCTTTTATATAGTTTCCATACCTCATTTGTTCCGACTCTAGTACTCACACTCATACATACTTCTAATACTCAATTGGTGTTTTATACATCATCCAGCCGTCACTAAAATCGTTTCTTCTTACACTTCATTTATCTGTCTACCCCATGTTGCTTTACTTCCAATCACCTTAACACCATTCCTTCCAACCATATTCACGTCTTGCCTCTGTTTTGTCCCGCTTTTGCCTTTAACCCACTAGATTCACCATCTCTCTCTACCTTTTTACCTGCGTCGTCGAACGGGTCAGCCGCGTCGCCACGTTGCCAAACTAGGAGCCCCCGCCGCCCGCTCTCCGCCACGTTGCCTCATCGTGCACCCTCTCATTCACAAAAGCGGATCCTATTTTAAGTGTTTGCGCATCGGCCAACGCTCGGCGAGAGGCTTCAAGCCCGTCGCCCGCACGGTGCGACAGAGCCCACCACACCGAAATTTTTGAAATTTTTACATATATACACACATTTTCAAATACTCGTTTCATGCATACCTCCCACTTACATACCTAACACTTGCATATCTACTTACATCCGTTTTCTATATTAATTCTATTTTATACATTCGTACACGCACATTTTCATGACTATCACCCACATACACTTACTTTTTTAATTTTTATTATTTATATTAACATACTCATATGAACTCTCGATCATATACCGACATAAAGACCTCCCAGTATTTTCGGTTTTACGACCGGAAACGAACCCAAAGCCGCAGATGTGGGGCAACGCCTCAACCACCATGCCATGCATTTGTCGATATCTCCCACCATGCATCGCTCGAAGCCTACGTCCGTCTCAACTTTCGCTCGCATTCCTCGCTATCTTCCGTCTCTCTCCCCTCGCACTGATTTAGCCGCCCGGCGCGCGAGCTTCAATCCGACTCACCGGACGGAGCGACAGGCGCCACACATTTGAGTGGCCCAAATAGGCCCCATTTCCATCTCACTCTATACACTCTATTCACCACTCATCCATACCGTAATTTCTTACATACACTAATCAAATCTTTTATATTGCTTCCATACTTTATTCGTTCTGACTCTAGTACACACACTCATACATACTTCTAATCCTCAATTGTTGTTTTATACATCATCCAGCCGTCACTAAAATCGTTTCTTCTTACACTTCATTTATCTGTCTACCCCATGTTGCTTTACTTCCAATCACCTTAACACCATTCCTTCCAACCATATTCACGTCTTGCCTCTGTTTTGTCCCGCTTTTGCCTTTAACCCACTAGATTCACCATCTCTCTCTACCTTTTTACCTGCGTCGTCGAACGGGTCAGCCGCGTCGCCACGTTGCCAAACTAGGAGCCCCCGCCGCCCGCTCTCCGCCACGTTGCCTCATCGTGCACCCTCTCATTCAAAGAAGCTCGACCCTATTTTAAGTATTTGCGCATCGGCCAACGCTCAGCGGGAGGCTTCAAGCCCGTCGCCCGCACGGTGCGACAGAGCCCGCCTCACCGAAAAAAAAATTTGAGATTTTTATATACATGAACACATTTTCACATACACATTTCAAGCATACCTCCCACTTACATACCTAACACTTGCATATCTACTTACATCCATAATCTATATTTACTCTATTTTATACATTCGTACATACACATTTTCATTACTATAACACACATACACATACATTCACTTTCTTTCTTTCTTATTATTTATATTAACATACTAATGTGAATTCTCAATCATATAACGACGAATAGACCCCCAGTAATCTCGGCTTTACGATGGGAAACGAACCCAAAGCCGCAGATGTGGGGCAACGCCTCAACCACCATGCCATGCATTTGTCGATATCTCCCACCATGCATCGCTCGAAGCCTACGTCCGTCTCAACTTTCGCTCGCATTCCTCGCTATCTTCCGTCTCTCTCCCCTCGCACTGATTTAGCCGCCCGGCGCGCGAGCTTCAATCCGACTCACCGGACGGAGCGACAGGCGCCACACATTTAAGTGGCCCAAATAGGCCCCATTTCCATCTCACTCTATACACTCTATTCACCACTCATCCATACCGTGTTTTTCTTACATACACTAACCAAATCTTTTATATTGCTTCCATACCTCATTTGTTCTGACTCTAATACTCACACTCATACATACTTCTAATACTCCATTGGTGTTTTATACACTCACACTCGCTCATAGGCTGCCCTCGCCCCGCCCCCTCGGCCTAGCCGCGGCGCGTGCGTCTCTCGCATCTCGCACGAGGCATCCCTTCCTTTCATCTCCGCGTCCCGCTCTCGCTCGATCGTCGTTCATCCCGCGCGCTCTTTCTCGCCCCGTCCTTGCCGCGTTCATTCATACTTACTTCCGCCCTCCTCGCCGCGCCGCTCGAAGTAGGTCAAGGCCGCCGCGCTCTCACGAACAGGTGGCCCGACCTAGTTCCCACGGTGCGCGCCATTCATTCATTGATGAATCATTGATGCTACTTTGTTTATACGACCGTTTGTTTATTTACTTGTTCAAGTCGCAAACCGCTTTTATTACTTTCCTAGCATAGTCTAGAAAGGCGCGCGCCTTCTTCTTATCTGACATTATAGTTGCCAGGCTATCAGGCCGTAGCGGCTCACCTATAGCCTGCTCCAGCGCAAAACGACGCGACGCGAACCTATCGCACTGGCATATAGCGTGGAGCACATCCTCCTCCGCACCAGTGCCGCACACGCACTCCGCATCGTCCCTCAGCTTAAAGCGGCGCAAGTAATATTTCGCCCTTCTCTCCAAACTGGAGCTGTCCGCCTCCACGAACACTAGGACGACGTCGTCCGCGAAAGCCTGCACATACACCTGCTCCGCCTCCAGCTCGCACAGCAACGAGTCCAACACCACGTTCCAAAGCATCGGGCCCGCGATGGATCCCTGCACGCAGCCCCGATTGGTCGACCGCTCCACGGACTCCCCCGCGTAGCGCAGTCGCACTCTGCGGCCTGACATGTAGTGGCGCAGCACGGCGAGCAGGCTCTCCGGGCATTCCAGCCGCGAAAGCCCCAGCACGATCGCCGGCCACCACGCATTGTCGAAGGTTAGGTTAGGTTAGGTTAGGTTAGGTTAGGTTAGGTTAGGTTAGGTTAGGTTAGGTTAGGTTAGGTTAGGTTAGGTTAGGTTAGGTTAGGTTAGGTTAGGTTAGGTTAGGTTAGGTTAGGTTAGGTTAGGTTAGGTTAGGTTAGGTTAGGTTAGGTTAGGTTAGGTTAGGTTAGGTTAGGTTAGGTTAGGTTAGGTTAGGTTAGGTTAGGTTAGGTTAGGTTAGGTTAGGTTAGGTTAGGTTAGGTTAGGTTAGGTTAGGTTAGGTTAGGTTTAGGTTAGGTTAGGTTAGGTTAGGTTAGGTTAGGTTAGGTTAGGTTAGGTTAGGTTAGGTTAGGTTAGGTTAGGTTAGGTTAGGTTAGGTTAGGTTAGGTTAGGTTAGGTTAGGTTAGGTTAGGTTAGGTTAGGTTAGGTTAGGTTAGGTTAGGTTAGGTTAGGTTAGGTTAGGTTAGGTTAGGTTAGGTTAGGTTAGGTTAGGTTAGGTTAGGTTAGGTTAGGTTAGGTTAGGTTAGGTTAGGTTAGGTTAGGTTAGGTTAGGTTAGGTTAGGTTAGGTTAGGTTAGGTTAGGTTAGGTTAGGTTAGGTTAGGTTAGGTTAGGTTAGGTTAGGTTAGGTTAGGTTAGGTTAGGTTAGGTTAGGTTAGGTTAGGTTAGGTTAGGTTAGGTTAGGTTAGGTTAGGTTAGGTTAGGTTAGGTTAGGTTAGGTTAGGTTAGGTTAGGTTAGGTTAGGTTAGGTTAGGTTAGGTTAGGTTAGGTTAGGTTAGGTTAGGTTAGGTTAGGTTAGGTTAGGTTAGGTTAGGTTAGGTTAGGTTAGGTTAGGTTAGGTTAGGTTAGGTTAGGTTAGGTTAGGTTAGGTTAGGTTAGGTTAGGTTAGGTTAGGTTAGGTTAGGTTAGGTTAGGTTAGGTTAGGTTAGGTTAGGTTAGGTTAGGTTAGGTTAGGTTAGGTTAGGTTAGGGTTAGGTTAGGTTAGGTTAGGTTAGGTTAGGTTAGGTTAGGTTAGGTTAGGTTAGGTTAGGTTAGGTTAGGTTAGGTTAGGTTAGGTTAGGTTAGGTTAGGTTAGGTTAGGTTAGGTTAGGTTAGGTTAGGTTAGGTTAGGTTAGGTTAGGTTAGGTTAGGTTAGGTTAGGTTAGGTTAGGTTAGGTTAGGTTAGGTTAGGTTAGGTTAGGTTAGGTTAGGTTAGGTTAGGTTAGGTTAGGTTAGGTTAGGTTAGGTTAGGTTAGGTTGGTTAGGTTAGGTTAGGTTAGGTTAGGTTAGGTTAGGTTAGGTTAGGTTAGGTTAGGTTAGGTTAGGTTAGGTTAGGTTAGGTTAGGTTAGGTTAGGTTAGGTTAGGTTAGGTTAGGTTAGGTTAGGTTAGGTTAGGTTAGGTTAGGTTAGGTTAGGTTAGGTTAGGTTAGGTTAGGTTAGGTTAGGTTAGGTTAGGTTAGGTTAGGTTAGGTTAGGTTAGGTTAGGTTAGGTTAGGTTAGGTTAGGTTAGGTTA